>BQNB010188624.1:0-11934 GCA_026074375.1 Tanacetum coccineum | reverse complement strand
TCGTTTTGTCCTAATCGCCTGTACATAACCAAGCTCCTCACAATATATGGAAATGAAAACACTCATATCACTCAACTAATCTAGGTTGCAACATTTAATTGGTACGCTTAACTACTTGATCGTGATTAGCTTCGTATCATAGGCTTGGCTAGGATACACATCTCCACTGCTAAAGCTAAAGAGAAACAAGTCAAAAGATAAATTGGGTTAAGAAGGCTTAGGGTTGATCATTCAACAGTCTTTCACCATAAGTACCACACCAACAAGGCAGCTATATTGTACATACACGGCCGTAACGACGGAATAGACACATACAATCCGATCACATCCCTGTTCATGTTTAACCAGCTGTTAGGATGAAGAATTATATAGGGTAGGGAGCTTCTAACTTTCACCGAAAGTCGTCATCCAACAAGGCAGCTGAGACATGCATACATGGCCGTAACGACGAAATAGACATGCATGCTCGTACAAGTCCTCTTTTGAGTGGACATTAAGGTTAGTTTCTAGGAAAGGGAAGAAAAATGGGTGTTAAACAAAATTCACGAAACAAATAGATTAAGCCAACAAATAAGGTACGGTTGCTTGTAACTTTCCCCCGACTTCCATGATAAAGACTCGAACATATAGACAAACGCCTCGATCATAGAAATGACAAAGACAACCTAAGTTGGCGTTCCCATAATGGTCAACTTCCCTTACATCCCGCTCTTTACATACTTTTACAGAATAAGTGGTGATATCGGCCACTTTTTACAAGACTTTACATCGTTGATTTTTGTAACGTATCAACGAATAATTGATCATTCCAAGTAATTCCTTGTATAAAAACTTCTTTTGAACCGATATTTTTCTTTCTTCTTTTTTTTTTGCTTTTTCTCTTTTTCCATTTTTTTACATTACATCATAAATCCCGGTTTAATTTCACCGTCTTCACTATCATAATTCATCCGGATAATCTTTTCCTTGTAACACTTCTTCTTCGGACATGATTCATAATCGCGAAAGTAGCAAAACTTACGAGCTACATATTTTTCCCATTGCATTGTGCAATTTCCCTGACCATTACAGAGATAGAAAATTTTCACTTTGACATGGAAATACAAAACTTTACACGAAAGCAACTAGCAACTTTGATTAAAATAGGCTTAATCTACACGGTAGGCTAAGGTGCAAAGGTGTAACGAAACATATAATATGGTGTAGAAAAAGAAAGGAATGGCTCAACAGGTTGTTCTAGGGGATCTTACTCTAAAAATGAGAGTAAACAAAGGGTTACACGGGATTTAACTAACCAGTGTAGTTAGTTAATTTTTACGACATGTAGGCTATTTGGTTTAATCCTAGAAATTTATCAGTTGAACATGTTCCTCCATCTAAATCCATAGTACTCATCATTGCGGTCTCGAGTGATATACCAGGCCAAGTTCTAAAGTCCACTACATCACCGACACACTCATAATTTTGTAGAATTTTTAGGTAAACAATTGGAAACGAAATAGGCTTAATTCTCACAATATGTATCAAGGGTTATAGTGCGCTAGGTAATGTAACTAGTGATTTTTACAAAAGTCATGCTAAAAAAAATTAAATTTGGCCTATTTTTAAGCACTTTGCATGTTATTTTGTAAAAAAGAAGACAAGTACGTTCTAATTCTCCATCCCCCCACTTAAATTATACAACGTCCTCGTTATATAGATAAAACAATTAAATAATAAGGGAAAATAAAATTAAAACGTAAAACTCCCTAATGTTTTGCTCGTGATAATTCTCCAAAATGAGTTCTTGAGCAAAAAGTGGGCTTCAGAATGCCCGGATAAGTTCAACACATGTCCTTTTCAGAATATACCATATCATAGTTTCATCAAGGTCCTGCATAAAAGATTAGAAGACAAGTGCAATTTCTATCTCGCTACAATGATACAGGAAAACAATTAAACACACAACTGTACAGGGATCAATACGCCGTATCCCAAACCCTAGGATACGTCGTATGGTTCCTGTAAAAACAATTAAATACTAGAAATTAAATATTAAGTTTTAAAACTGATAACGTCCAGACACGTCTATACGCCGTATCCAGAGGGGTTCGATACGCCGTATAGAGTGTCTGGGAAGACAGACTCGTGCAACAAACAATTAAAATGCGACAAACAATTAAAATGACCGGGTTGTCTCTCGGGAAGCACTTTTGTTTCAGCTGGTCTTTAAGTTTGACCTTTTTCCTTCTTCTTATATTCACTTGGTGCGATGTACGGTCCATCCTTCGTCCTTTTTGCGAAAGATGTCATGGTAAATACTTGATACTCCGTTAATAGTTCGTGCCCAAGAGTCGCATTCGCGTGTGCATATGGCTAAGAATTCTTCATTACCTCCAATCGTGTATTTGATCACTTCGAATTTGTCTACTCTGCATATTCCTTCGTTGGGCTGTTCATTATTTATATTCTCAGATTGAGGTGCGCCACTTAGATCCATACCACTCGATTTGTCAGCGTCCCTGTTATTTTCATTATGGTGGTTAATATTCAAATAGGGTTTGGGGAATGAGTCATTAGGAGGGTTCCCGTATTCATGCTCCTCCCATTCTTCATCGCTCGAAACTTCATCATTCAATAGTCCTTCCTCTTTTCCTATTTCTATCCAGGTATACAATAGTGCGCGTTTAGTTGTCTCGTCCACTTTTTTGTGGTCCTTGAACTTCGAGTTCCTCCAAGGTATGAAATCGAGTGGATCACGACCTTCTTCATCATCTTCGCACATCTTATCATAATTGCTAGCACATGATAGGGGACAAAATTTCTTGAAAAATTTCTTCACTAACTCTTCCCAGGTGGAAATATTCCCATCTCCCTCGTTCATCCACCATTTTTTCGCGTCCTTCGAAAGTGAGAGAGGGAAGGCTTTCATGCGGAGTTGAAAAGGGTCCACACCGGCTATTTTGACCAAGTCTAGTATTTCGAGAACTTTGCCGATATGCCCGATCACATCTTCTTCACACCTTCCGCTGAAAGTATTATTTTGTAGTTCTGTTAATAATTCCTTACTGAATTCGAATTTCATGTTGCTTTCGTCCCTTGGTTCAGCAAGATTTTGTTCTTGAGCTTTATTCAGAATAGGTTTTGCCATTGTTCGTCAAACGGTTTCCTAAAATTAAGCACAAATAATCAGTAGGATGTGCCCTTGGGGAAGGGAACACATAAAACAGGAAATCGATATCAAGAAATTACGTCTACTACTGTGTCAGATGACAGATACTCCGTATTCATTTAGTTTGAATACGCCGTATAGGTCTGTTGAGTACCAGTACGTCGTATTGAGTTCACAGGATACGCCGTATTGTTTGGAAGAACATATACATTGATTAGCTTGTAAAAGTCAATACGCTGTCTAAGCAGAAGGTTAGATACATCGTATCCAACTGGTGGATACGGCGTATCAGTTGATCAGTCATAATAGAATACTATTTAAAAAAATTAAATGCGGGAATTTAAACAAACAATTTAAACACACAATGCGAATAAATACAAACAGAATTTAAATAATTAGATTACACTAAACTAAACTAATTAATGGTTAGAAATACTAATAAGAATAAGGTTTAAGTAATTCACTCCCCGACATCGGCGCCAAAAACCTGATGTGCTGTCGTGTAGGGTCAATTATTTGATTATCAAGTTTTAAATTTATATTTAGCCGACAAACCTAAACAACACTTTAACGAGCAGTGTACCCGGTCAAGATGGATTTTTGCGATAAGTAAGGTGTCGAACACTAAGAGTAAAACATTAATCCTAAATTCTATTAGTATTTTAATTAGTTCTAATTAGTCTATTTACTGGTTAAACCAATGCTATATACGTTGTCTAATGATATGGGGGTTTCCAGCCTGAGAGACTGGCACATGTATGGTGGAGACAAATATCAATTCAATAGTACAATATAACACAAAGAAGAAAATTGAAGATAGAAAAGCAGGTCAAGCCAAATGAGAGAAAAAGTGTACAAGCAAATTTAAAATCCAGTTCAATGTCGGTTTGTTTGTTTAGTGAAATGATTAACTTTATCTCGAAGCGGCATATCATTTTAAGACTTATGGAGGGGGACATATCCTTAAGACTAGACACGATTACTAATGTCAAATTAACGCATCGTATAAAGCATACTTAGTTTAAATTATTATTATCTTAGGGATCAAAAGCAGTGGTGGATCCTGTTAAAACCTAGCCAAACAGGACTTTACCTCATTAGTGTTTCGCGGTGTTTTATCATTCAGGTAGTCTATATTCAATATTTATAGTTAATTTAAGAGATAATTGTGAACATAAACAGCTCACCTACCGGTCCAACTAAGCTGATAATTCAAAGACAAAGACATAACGTTATTTGTGATCCTATTGGTCTAGTAATATAAAACACGATATGGAGAGTTATCCCGGTATCTAGATTACTTGAGGTACGTTTCACTAGACTCAATTTGAATGATAGTCGCAATTCAAACAACATAAGCAAGTTATGTGGTGATAAACATAATTAAACAATCAACTCGATAAATTAAGAATCGCTTTTAAAAACAACCAAAACATTTAAACTTTTCATTAAGATGGCTAATACCTGAGGGTATGAGCTCCTACAACCTTATGTAATTATACAGCGTAATCAACGAGATGAAAACGATACGATTTAGAGAGTAAAAAGTTCACGGGATGTCTTTCTATGGATTCGTGATCAAATGCGTTGACTTGGTGGCTGATCTTCTCTTTAAAATTTCATTTCAATGAGTATGGTATAAAATATGATATTGACACTGAAAACTCCATTTTTGAGTTTATATTTATCATGTCTGAAAAAGATCGATACGCGTATTGTCAAGGTCGATACGCGTATTGGGCTAGATTTCTTAGAGTGCGCTAAGTTCTTAACAATCAGTGATATCTTTACCAATTTTCTTTATTTAATGTAATCTTCGAATAGGTTTTCTTCATGGATACGGCGTATGTAAACAGAAGGGATACGCCGTATTAAGAATTGGTCAAACGCGTTTTCTTGTGAAGTCTTGGCGCTGATACGCCGTATCTCTTTTGTTGGATATGGCATATGTAGTCAAAAATGTACCGCTATATGTATTATATATAGGTCACGGTTGAGACGTCAAGTTATTTGCACTTGTCTATTTGATTGAATTGGATTCTTTTGCTTAAGGTGAGTTCATAGCCTCGATTTTAAATCTTTTGATTGTTTTATAAACCCGCAAGGGGGATACATGTTTGTTTTATAAATTGAACACATATGATTTTATGGTATGCTGGACCTGATTATGATAATGTTTCCGCATAAGTAGCTATTGTCGAAGTCCCTTATTTCATGAACCGTTAATTACATTGCAAGGTGATTGCTAATGCATTAAATAGATCTATTAGGTTTGACAACCCCGTTCGGGGTCTGAATCCTTGTGAACACCCTGTCAAACGGACGTTTTGTATTTAGAAGTAGTAGGTATATAACAATAATACCTTGTTCTAGGGAAAATTGACATATGAAAGGATATATGTATTGTTAACGTTCGGTGTCATGAGCTTATTACGTGAAAGAAAAGAGATGTTATACATTGTATTCGTTGCAATGTTTTCTCGAGAATTAATTATGTGTTCAAAGATTATTACTTATTGATTATTTTAAACTCTATGAATTTCACTCAACAATTTTGTTGACATTTTAAACATGTTTTATCCCAGGTAACCAAGGATAAAGGCAACGATGGTGTGGGGGTGTCGTGAGTGTGATGATTTGGTGAAAGACTACTTGTGTGTTCCTTGTCTTTTAAAAACAATGTCTTAATGTGTTTTAAAACAATGTCTTTAGTTTGAAACAATTGTCTTTCAAATGTGGTAATGGTTGTGGTTACGATTCCTGTGGGGACCTAAACACATTTTCTCTGATTAAATAACGGAACACATGTTTGTAAAACGTCTCATTTGGGTCGTTTTCTATTATCTTGGTGTATTGTGTTATTTAGTAACACCCATTATAATTTTCGCTACGAAATCCAAAAATGGGGGTGTTACATAAATTTACACCAGAAGTTTACTCCGAAGCTATCGTCTCGTCGAAAATTAGTTTTGCCTAAAAGGTACGCTCAATTTTGAATTATTCTCTATTGTTTTTATGTTATTTTATAGTAGTAAATTATTAATTGCTAATTTGATTTGTTTAGTGATAGTGATGATGATAATGAGGAGGATGGTTTTGTGATGGATGGTTTTGGTTTCGTTATACTGAATCACTACTTGTTTTATATTGTATTTTTTATGCAAATAAAAAATGGCTGGTTCCATACAGGTGTGATTTTATTGAGGTGTTCAATTTAATAGCATTTTTGGTACGATAATGGCTATAATTAAAATGTACTGTATTCTTTTACAAGTGATATTGGTGAGTGGCAACCAGATGCAAGCTTGAAACTTATTGATCGTAAGAAAAACATTTTCAAGCTTTCACAAGGAGAATATGTGGCGATTGAAAACTTGGAGAATGTTTATGGACTTGTTTTCGACCTTGACTCGGTATGCATTTTAACAACATATAATTTTAACTGGGGCGGAGCGAAAAAGCTTACTATATAAAGCCAATGTAAGTTGATGATGCTTATTTAAGGTTTGTATTGCATAAGTTGATGTTGCTTATTTTTGTTTGATATGCTGAGGCGAATGTATACCGGAATTGCTTATTTAGTAAATGTTGCTTATTTAGTAGTAGGACAGTAGATGTTGCTTATTTTGTGTATTATATGTTGTTTTACATTTTTCCTTATCTGTTGTTTTTTTGCTTATGAATGATGAATCACATGTGCTTTGTTTCTTATTTGGTTCTGTTTGCTTAGTGATAAATCACGTGTGATTTGTTTATGTGATTTATTAGTGTTATTTTGGATATCAGCAGTTAATCATGAAGTATATGTGTTGTTACTGATGAATTTTTTATATTTTTTGTTTTATTTTAGGTGTTCGTAAGGGCATGGTTACTGGTAGTGGTTCTCTTAGGAGTGGGTGGCTTACGAAGGATATGGTTCATTCAATCAAGTCTGGCAATCAAATGTTGAATTTAAAGCCGTTGTCTGAATTAAATCCTAGCATTGGTCATGTTGTGAAGTCTGTAGTTGATACGCCAAAGAATGTGACTGATAAGTCATCGGCTGAGAATGAGTGTGTGCAGTTTATGTGTTTGGTTTGGTTTGTACAAAATCACATGTGATTTGTTCAAAATCACATGTGATTCGTGTTTAAATCACATGTAATTTGTACTGAGTTTTATTTAATGTTTAAATCTATCTTATTTTAATTGACTCTATAGTATTTACAAAAAGTTGATACAAAGATGTATTCAATAGAACAAGCATGTTATTATATTTGTTTTTGGTTCTTTTTTATTCATATAGGTAATACATAACAACATAGAAAATAAGGAACCGTTTTTCAGATTTGTTTTATGTATAAATCCTATGTGATTTACACAAATCACATGTGATTTAAACATGAATCACATGTGATTTGCATGCGATTTATACTTGATTTGATAACATATGTGTTACAAGGCACATGTTTTGTTTTCGGTACATTTTATAAAAATGTTGAGTATGCTCTTGTGTCTTACATTCAAACATGATACAAATACCATTGTTAAGCATTCTGTAAAAAGTTTTGTATTCAAGAATATGACAATTTAATAAACTCAACAAGCAATTCGTATATAATATGCAGAAATTTTAAAGAAAATGAAAAACAAACTCAAATAAAAGTTTTCAAGCGTCCATCAGTGTCTTCTCTCCACAATGTCCACATTTCTTTTTTGGCTACACCCTTACTTGAAGTGCTTTCTCTCTTTCATTTATTCTATGTTGTCCTTTCTCTCCACCTTTGTTTCAATCGCTCAAGGAATTTTTAGTTATAGTTTCTTCCATTCATTCTAGGTGATCATGTACATGGAACATATGTGAGTCTACATGGACTACATGTGATTCACATACGAATCACATGCAAATCACATGTGATTGTGATAAAAGAATCTCATAGCAAATTAATAGTTCATACTTTCAAGTAACAAACCTAATAGTCTACCATTGTCATTTCTAGATCAAAAATGAATCACAAATGATTCAATTTATAACAACAAAGAATTAATTACACTTGATTTACATTTTCCCATAACAAAACAAACACTACAACAACATAATCACGTGTGATTTACTACTTTCTACGTCAAAATACAATCAAATTTGATTCAATTTACAACAAAAAAGAGCAAATCACATGTGATTTATGTTTTCTCATAACAAAACACTACAATAACATATCACTTGTGATTTTGCCTCCAATTTTTTCTACAACAACTTCTGGATCTGCAACTCCTGGCAAAACATCTTATAGATCTAGTAAACATTATCCTCTTATAAAGTTGCTCTTGGTGTTTCCATACAACCTGTATATCCAAAAACAGAATCACATGAGATTCATGATAATATGACCACTGAATCACATGTGATTTACTCCTTCATAAATTAAAATCTATGTTATTTTGGTTCAATCTATAACAACCAAAAGAGAAAATCACATATGATTTACCAGAATCACATGTGATTCATTCCATTTTAAATGAAAACAAAATCTGATTTGGTTCAATCTATTATAATTTTTTTATAACAAAACGTTACAACACACAAATCATATGTGATTTTAGAAGAATCACCTGTTGTATAATTGAATAACATGTGATTATGATTTTTTTTCATCACACAACAATACAACTCTAAAATCACATGTGATTTGTTCTTTTTTATAACAAAATATTATTATTTGAATTAGTATACAACTACAAGGATAAATCATATGTGAACTCTATAATAACAAGTATCAAATCACATGTGATTGAGGTTATATGATAACAAACAAATACAACAACATAATCACATGTGAATTCCCTATCTTCATAACAAAACACTAAAAAAGTAGAATCACATGCAATTTTTACCTTTAATTTCTTGTGCAACATTATCTAGATCTGCAACTTCTGGTAGACCATCATCTCTGTTAGCCTTAATTTTATATAAGTCGAACAAGAATGTTATCGGTCTTATTAGTCGTAACTAGTCTTGTTAAGTAATAGGCTAGTCGGGTTCAACGGGCTTGGATTGTAATCTAATATTGTCCATGTTTCGGGCTCAAAGCCCAAGAATAGCCAAGCCCGGCCCAAGTTAGAAAGCCCATAAGCCACTCATGGCTCAAGGGTATAAATAGAACCCTCTCCACACATGGAGAGGGTGTTGGTTACCATTTCATCACTTGTGTGTGTGTGTAATCTTCCACCATCTTATTTTCTCTCTAATAATCTTTCACTTTCCTTATCTCTTTTCTATCTTATTTTGCTTATTGGTATAGCTTATGTTGTGTATGGATTAAGCTTTTGGGATAACAATGTGATTTCGGAATTTTGATGGGCGGTTAGTTTAATTGATGCAGCCAAGGGAAGGATATTATATTCTCTTCGTTGACTCTGATTTTGATGTTAGGATCATATCCACTTAACTCAAAGTGAATAGCCTCTCAACTTATGAAAGCAGTAAGTATTTGTCCAATGACCCGAGTCTTAAAAAAAGGGAATTTTTTTGTTAGCTTTACTTTTACAAAGCTTTGTTTGTTTCAGTTCAATATGATATGTGTGCTACTTTTCTTTCAAGCAGACGGCTTGGCGTTCTTCAGTCTAGATGCATTGGTCTAGATTCGACTTGGTGTTCATTCATATAGGGTGCGGCAGTTGAGGTGCAGGACGCGAATGGGCAAGAGCATCAAAACCTGCACACAGGGACGGAGCCAGAAATTTAAGTTAAGGGGGGCCGTAATTATTTATAATATAATAGTTACATACAATAATTTGATCATGAAAACTTTGATCATTCATGAGAGACTGAGATTTATTTCAATATGCATTGGATCCTATCTATGCTACAATAACAATGACAACTTTTGCATTCTTTTTTACTGTTTTAATTTTATTTTCACAAAATAAACTATTTAGAAAAATCTTACGAGTCCAAACTAAATAACGAATTATGTCACCAAAAGGTATAGCATTTTAATATCACAAAAATAACAGATCTCACCGATCTTTGTTGCTCTCTCTCTAAAAGAAGACGAGGTTTATGGTATGTTCTATCTCATGGCGTGGTGGCTGTTTCGATGATACAATTGTTGTTGCTATCTAATGGCGTTGGTTTTAATTGTTGTGGTGGTGGTTTCGGTGGCACGGTTATGGTTGCCTATTTGCTTTGCTGACTATTTTTTGGCAATATTTACCTTGGAAAAAAGAAGGTATTTGTTTTCCTGTTTGATTTCATTATGTTTATGGTTAATTGAAACCTCTCTTTGTTCTTTCTGTGTAAAGTTATGATTTATGGCAGTGTTTTTGCCTTTTATATAAAGTTATAATTATGATTTATGGTTTGGGCTTGCTTATATTTTCGGCTTATGCTCCTTCGACGCCATCGCTCTTTTCGTTGCCCCTATCATGGCGTGCGACGATACGACGGTTGGGCGACGATGTTGTTATGCTCATTGGCTGAAAAATAAGCCAGACTGATAGTGTATGAATTGTTACACTTTGGCAAACGTGTAATTTGGCCATTGTTTACTTCGATGTAAAAATAAAAAAATCCGCTTATATTTGCAAGTGAAACCTAACCCTATCATGGTGGGGCAGCACGAGTACGTGTTTGCAGCCATGTCGGGTCGAAGACCCTTTTATCCAATGTGGTTCGATGTGGCTCGACAAGCTTATGTAAGATTGATGGTTTGGGCTAGCTTATGCTTTTGGGTTTTGGCCTGCACATGCTTTCTGCTCATGTTTGAGCTGTCAGAATTGGCTTTCAAGAGGTATGTGTTTTTGGTTGGGTTGAGATCTGTAAACACGTAACCCCTACGAGAATATATTACGTGGATGTATACCTGGATCGGTGCTGAAATTTAGAAGAAAATGACTAAAGAAGGTATAGGTGATGTTTACGTTCTGTGTTCATCAAACTGCATTTACACCATGATTTGTTTATGCTTTGTTTGCTAATTGTTGGCTTGCTGAGGAAATTGCTTATTTTTAAACATGTTAATCATTTAATTTGCGGTCTATTATAGGCAATGAAGATATTGTGGCGTTTATGCGCTTATTAAACGTATCTTGGTGAGGCAGCACGACTACGTGTTTGCAGCCATGGCAGATTGGGTACATTCTAATCCTGTCCCGCACTCGCAACTCTGAGCTAAATTATTTCAAAGCCTGCCAGTCTTATAATTGTAATTACTTATAAACATCGATAATTGTTTATTTATGCTTATGCAGACTGCATTTACATCATGATTTGTATAATGCATTTAGCTTACACTTTGTTTGCTGGTGCTTGGTTGGCTAAGAAAATCGCTATTTTTGAAACCTCTTCGTTATTTAATTTGCAGTTTATTATAGGTGATGAAGACACAGCAGCGTTTATGCGTTTATTAAACGTATCTTGGCGAGGCAGCACGACTACGTGTTTGCAGCCATGGCGGATCGGGTACATTCTATTCCCGTCCCGCAGTCGCAACTCTAAGCCTTCTTTGTGAAAAAGAAAAAGATCGGGCCTACCCTGAATCAAACCATTGTTAACTAACATGGTCGAAATTGCCACCTCGGTCTAAAAGTAACAAATGATTTTTCAAACCAACACCCGAAAAGCCAAGATAACGGGCATAACTTTTGACTCTTTAGTCTTTACATAATCAGTCATATCCGTGATTTTACCTCAGGTATGTCATCATTTTTTTTGAAAAACTTTTTCAAAGTTGATTTCGCTAAGGCTTATGATTCAGTCCGTTGGGATTACTTACTTGATGTTCTGGAGGCTTTCGGATTCG
>BQNB010188623.1:0-11935 GCA_026074375.1 Tanacetum coccineum | reverse complement strand
CCTTTTGCCTTGATTAAAGGGCATTTGGTTGAGATTTGCATTTGTGTTATTTTATATGTATACTATTTGACGAATCAATAGCATACATTTAGAAAACACTTGCATTCATGGTTTATATCAGGTATCACAAGTTTATAAAGTATTCAAAAGATGGAAATATGGGGTTATGAATTCATTAAGTCTTTGAAAAGTAATCACATTTTGTTATAAGATAAACGAGTATGTAAAAGAGTTTGTAACAAGCATGTATCCCCCTCGCGGGTTTATAAAACATTCAAAAGATTGAAAAGCGAGGCTATGAACTCACTAAGTCCTTGAAAAGTAATCACATTGTTATAAGATAAACGAGTATGTAAAAGAGTTTGTAACAAGCATGTATCCCCCTCGCGGGTTTATAAAACATTTGAAATATTGAAATGCGAGGCTATGAACTCACCTGATAGGTAGATGTAATAAATATTCTGAAATGAAAGCTCACGACCTTATCACAATCTTAACAGGGAAGGTTGATATAGCAAATGATAGTAAACAGCCACGTCACGCAACCTGAGTAAATATGTTGAGTCTTAGGAAGATTGTACTCTAGAACTTTAGTTTTAAGAGTTATGAGTTTGATTGAAGAGTTTGGAATTATTGTATCACTGTTCGGGCCATCATAATTCAGAAGTCATTCAGTAAACGTTTGAGGAGCTAGGGCACTTTAAATCGTAAACCCAACAACTCAGTCAGAACGTAATACCAAGATGAAACTCCTTAATATGAAGCTCCCTAGTATTGTGATATGATATAATCGGTTTTAAGCGTTTTAATCCATATCTGGAAATGTTAAGCACGAGAAGCGTTAATTAAAGTTATGTCTTGTAAGGTTTTAAACATGATTTTATACTTTTTCAAAATGTTACATTTTAGACCCTTGAGTTTGAAAAGTGGCAAAATATACCCTTGGGGTTTGCACTTTTACGAGTTTGGTCCTTCAAGTTTAAAAGATATACCAAGTAAACCTTGTACTTTGGAAAGTGACATAATAGACCCTTATAGTTATAACTTTGATAAAATGACATTTTCAGCCCCTTTAGTTATAAGTTTCAGAAAGTTACGATATATACCCCTTGCATGGATAATAATTACAAAACATGTCCAAATTGCCATGCAAGCTTATTTTAACATTTCAAAAGATATTTATAAGTTATAATAAACTAAAATATGAAGATTTAACGCAACGAAAGTTTAGAATAACGATTCGTTAAGCTAGGAAGCAAAACGGGTCAAATTAGGGTTTCAAAACGTAAACGTGCGGGTTTTAAGATCAAATTTCTTCATTAATCAATAAAGTGGTTATTTTAACATTAGTTAAGCATGCTAGGATAGATTATAACAATATTTAATCATTATAACATTTAGTTTTAAGAAAAACATAAAATTAGGGTTTCGGGTGTACGGTTTTGGATCAAAATGGAAAATGAGCATGAATTGAGTTATGAAACTTTAACAAGAGTATATTTAGGATCATATGAACATTATAAGGGTGTAGTAGCAGAAGTAGAACATTCAAAACCTGGGTTTGAGCTTCAAGGAGCAAAAATGGTGGAAATGGGTCGTTTCGGGTAGTATTTCCACTCGTACGCCTTGTATCTTGTTCCCGGGGCTTCAAATCTTCAAAGCTTCGCTTGCTTGATCTTCTTATATGATCCTAGGATCATATGGAGCAGAGAATGTTTGCTCAATTGGGTTATAGAAAGAAGAAGTGGGGGATGAGTTAGAATGAAGTATATGTGCTCCTATTTATAGTGTTTAGCATCAACTTAGAGGGCCAAGAAACATTTGATAAGGTTAGGACACATGGGGGGTGATGTGGAGAGGCTAGGGGATGAGTAATGAAGGCTAGAATGCAAGGTGGAGGTGGTTCTAGACGTTTTAGGGGTGTTTGGTTTGATTTATATCCATGGTGTTTCTTGTAGACAGCTACTTCAGTCTTGGTAAAATGGTTTCTCCATTTACAAACCGTAAATCCGTTTTTATTGAAGCTCAAAACACCGTGCATTGTTATATATTTGGTCCTTTACAATGTTTAGTTTACATTATTTGAGGGTTACTCCTAGAAAAATTTAGAGATAATAGCCATTTACTACAGGTGTGCAGAATCTGCGTACCTTTGCCATTTCGGCTGTAACTAATTCATCCGACGTCGAATCGGGTTGATTCCACTGGCAAAATGATCACAAGAAATAGGGCTACAACCTAGTGTTTTCACTTAATATCCAGATCCTATTGATATTTCTCAGATTCTGTGTTTTATAGACTGATCTGATTCTGAACTAGGGCCTAGTTTTGGTTTTAGGGTTTTAAAAACTAGATTAGGGTTTTTTCTCGGGTTTAATTCTTGAATATGTTGTGAAATGATGGTAATGATGAATGATATGATTGTTAATGTTGTAATTTAAGTTATTACAACTTATTTGAGTGTTGGTTTGGGGTTATGATGGATAAAAACCAAGAAACGGGTCATGATTTACTATTTTGCTCGGGTTAGGGTTTCCTTGACTTATGAATAGGGTTTTTGAATGTAAAATGTGTATGAAAGATTATGAATAGAATAATTAGGGTTTACACATTGTACATTGAGTGTAGTAGCTTGTACACAAGTGGTGATGAAGAAACTAGAATGAAAACGGAGGTAAAACGGCTATTTTGGAGTTCATGCTTCATGATTTGTACATTGTGCTTTATAAGACTTGTACTTGACTTAGAGGGAGTTTATATTTCAAATGAGATGTTATATTACTTGTACATATGCTTTAGTAGCTTGTATATTCACTTTAGATATTAACCCTTCATGAAATTAGGGTTTAGAGGTATACGGTAACGATTTAAAGCCCGTTTTGATATAACGTTGCAAATGGTACATTATAGAAATAATGTACTTTGTAATAAGCATATTAAGATATTGACTTGACATTTTATGATATTTGCTTGACATATATGAAGACAGGATGGCCATAGATAGGTTGCGTGAGCTCGTCTACTTTAGTTATGTAAGTTACATGACATACTGAGATATTGACAATACAACTAATGTAATAAAGCGAAAAATTTCCCCGTACAATTGTGATAATAGAAAAATAGGTTTTGTATTTGATGAAAATTCTTGGGTTGTTATAACTTCAAGGACTGGGAGTTGTATTAATGCAAAGGGAAAAGGTTATTGCATATGCATCCCGACAACTCAAACCTCATGAAGAAAACTATACCACTCATGATCTCAAATTAGGAGCAGTAGTGTTCTCTCTTAAAACTTGGAGACACTATCTATATGGTACAAAGTGTACTGTGTTCACCGATCATAAAAGTCTTCAGCATATCCTTGATCAGAAAGAGTTGAACATGAGACAACGCAGTTGGTTAGAATTGCTCGCAGATTACGATTGTGAGATTTGTTACCATCCTGGAAAGGCAAATGTTGTGGCAGATGCCTTAAGCCGAATCAAACCACTCTAAGTTAGATCATTAGTCATGACCATTCACCCAAAATTTCCATCACAAATCCTCCAAGCCTAAAATGAAGCACTCAAAGAAGAAAAACCTCAAAGTAGAAACTTATGAGGATATGATTAAAGGCATTTAAATCGTCCTGGATGGATACCAGATGTACTACAAGAATTTAAAGTTGGTTACCACTCTTCGGCGGTTTGAAGGACTTGATCATGCATGAGTCTCATAAATCAAAGTATTCTATTCACCCATGTTCTGACAAGATGTATCAGGATCTAAAGAAACTCTATTGGTGGCCTAAAATGAAGACAATCATTGTTGAATATGTCGGCAAGTGTTTAACATGTTCTAGAGTTAAAGCTGAATGTCAGGAAGCTCATCGGCTTACTAGTACAACGGATCGATTATTTGTGGAAGAAGTAGGAGTGAATAATGATGGATTTTCATCACAAAAACTAACCCAAAACTGCCCAAAACATCAAACGGACATGACACAATCTGGGTCATTGTCGATCGCCTTACCAAATCTGCACACTTCATCCCTACCCAAGAGACAGATAGTATGGAAACCCTTACAAGGTTATACATCAAAGAAATAGTCTCCCGGCATGGCGTGCCAATCATTTCGGATCGTGACAGTCATTTCACATCTAAATTCTGGCAATCATTACAAAGTGCTTTGGGTACTCAATTAGACATGAGTACGACATATCATCCCGAAACTGATGGACAAAGTGAACGGACCATTCAAACACTCGAAGACATGCTTCGAGCCTGTGTTATAGATTTTAGAAAAGGATGGGAAAGACACTTACCATTGGTAGAATTCTCATACAATAACAGTTACCATGCCAGTATCAAGGCAGCACCATTCGAGGCACTTTATGGTCGAAAGTGCAGATCACCTGTTTGCTGGGCTGAAGTTGGAGATGTTCAACTTACAGGACCAGAAATAATCCATGAAACCACCAAGAAAATAGTGCAAATTCGACAACGCTTGCAAGCTGCAAGAGATCGGCAAAGAAGTTACGCCAATACAAGACGAAAGCCTTTAGAATTTCAAGTTGGAGATCATGTTATGTTGAAAGTATCACCTCGTAAAGGTGTCATCCGATTCGGAAAACAAGGAAAGCTTAACCCCCGGTACATTGGACCATTCAAAATCCTTGAACGGATCGGTCCAGTGGCATACAAACTAGAGCTTCCTGAAGAGCTTAGTAATGTCCACAGTACTTTCCACATTTCTAATCTAAAGAAATGCTTATCTGACGAATCCCTTGTCATTCCAATGAAAGAGCTTCGACTTGATGACAAACTCAACTTTGTAGAAGAACCAGTGGAGATTATGGATCGAGAAGTCAAGCAACTGAAACAAAGTCGTATTCCTATAATCAAAGTAAGATGGAACTCTAAAAGAGGACCAGAATTTACATGGGAACGCGAAGATCAAATTCGTGCCAAGTATCCACATCTGTTTTCAAACATCACTCCGGCATCCAACTAAATCTCGGGACGAGATTTCTTTTAAGGGAGGGAGACTATAACAACCCGTAATTTTCATTAATGTAAAAATATCCATCTATTAAATTAGATGCACTATAATATCCCCTATTATAATATCCCACCTTTTTAAGGAAGTTTTGCTTTATCTCATTATGCAACGTAACTTGCATCTCTAAAGTAAACGAGCTCACGCAACCTCTATCAATGCCATCTATATCTATGTTTATATCATGTAAACATCCTAATATGTCAATTCTATATCTTAATATCATTTTACCAAGTACATTATCCATTTAACATACTTTTCAAAACGTTATATCAAAACAGGCATTAAACGTTATGTTTTATATCGACAATCCCTAATAATATGTAATGTTGCATAAAAATAAATGTACCGCCTTTAAAGCAGTGGTAATCAAGTATCATACCAACATTTGAATATCTTTTCCCTCCTAAATCAAGTTACAACTTTCTAAAACACAATGTATAAGTCAATAATGCAAGAAAGTCAAATTAGGTCATTTTACCTCCTAAATCACTTTGGTTTCTTACCACCACTTTAGTACAAGGTACAAGCACTTAATGCATGACTTTTAAACATTAAACCTAAACTCTAATTCATCCTAAACCCTAAACCCTAAAAACAAAACCCTAAACCCTAATTTTACTTTCAACCAAAAACTAAACCCTAAACCTAAAACTAAGCCCTAAACCTTAATCCTAAGCCCTAATCTCAATCCTAACACTTATCCTAAACCTTAATCTATCTTAATCCCTAACCCTAACTCAATCTAAAAGTACAAAACCCTAAACCAAACTCTAAACTAACCCGATACCCATTTTCACCCATTTTTACCCATTTTTTAAACCAAGCACCCATCCAAGCACCTCCATGACCTCACCCTTATGACACCAAGTAGCATACAAGCACCTCTACCCCCTCCCTTGGCCACCAAGTTGGCCAAGTCACCTCCTTGTCACCCTTGTTTAGCCGTGACCTCCAAACACACCTCCAACACCATACACCTTGCAAAGCTACACTCCCTAGCCCTCAATACTCATCTCTAAGACTCATTAGTCATCACACTATAGTACTTGACCCTTAGATAACAAGAAAACTTAGGCACAAAGGTTTCCAAGTCCTATAAATACACAAACCAAGCAACCCTTTCAAATCATCCCTCAAAACTCATCTCACACACTCAAATGGAGTTCTAACCATTCCCTAGCAGAAATAGAAGATCAAGAGAAGTCCCTAAGCTCAGAATAGAATCCAAGAAGCAAGAATAAAGATATCTTGAAGCCATTCCTAGGCGTACGAGTCATAAAAATCCATTTCGACCCATTTTAGCTCAAGTAAGCCTAAGATCTTGTTCCATAAACTTATAATCTATATTAGAATGTTCATAATACTCTTAAGATCATATATAAACTCTTGTTTGAAGCTTTGAATCCTCAAACCCATATGTTTTTTATTAAAACCCTAAAAATGACCCGTTTTGATTTTCTAGCTAACGAATCCTTTTTCTAAACTTTTGTTATGTTAGAAAATCTTATTTTAGCTTATTCTAATAAGCTATAACCTGCAAATATCATTTAGAATCCTAAAATAAGCTTGCATGGCTTTTTGGACTTGTTTTGCAAATATTTCCATGCATAGGGGTATATATCGTAACTTTCTGAAATTTATAACTAAAGAGGCTGAAAATGTCATTATTCTAAATTTATAACTATAAGGACCTATTTTGCCAAGTTTCAAAGTAAAAGGTTTAAATTATATATACTTTATATATAAAGGACTAAAGTTTATAAACCAAGGATATATATTGCTAATTTTGCAAAACTTAAAAATATATATTAATATTATAAAACTCGATTTTATTAAAACCCGATACATTTGTCGTTATTTGTAACATTTCTCATTTTCAGGTTATTTACAACTTTAATTAATTCCATTATTTATTTTTGTAGTTTTACGCGTTCACTTTTAATTATTATCGTATAGTTAAATCGCGTAAACTAAAAATCAACGTTCAATATAAACGGACACCAAACGAATTAAAGTTTACATCAAGCAAGTATTATATGATTATTAGGAGTATAATTTATAACTTTTTGTAATTTATTTTTGTTGGTTACGTAAAACGCTTACGTTCCGTAATAAATTACATTCGGACATACCCGGAAGCACCTTTACCCATCTACGCTCAAACAAATACCTACTCTTATACCTAATACTCAAAAATTAACTTATTTTGTTTACCTATAACTCTTTAAAACCGGACCTAAGAGTTTACATAAGAAAGAAATGCAAAACATCCACTAATTCCTATTCTTCACATGTGAATTCTTACACTAATGTACCTTAGACCCAAGTTTCTAAAGATTGTCTCATCACTTGTACCTCCCCCCCTTTTCATCCATGAGTTAGCATAGGGAGGAGGAGAGGTCTTTGACCTTGTCCTTAAACCACCATTAATCCCCTAGTTTTATGTTAAGGTTGTTTTGAGTTTTCTTGCACTATAAAAGGAAAGCCCTAGGTTATCTAACTCACACTCTTTCATACAAGCAAATTTAAATCACACAAACTCTCTCTATTTTGAACAAAAACCCACGGCATACATTTCTTGATTAGGGTTTCATATATCTTTGATTTTCTAAAGCATTCCAAGTATTCAAGTGTTCATTCCAAGGTTATCTAAGGTTACTCAAGGTGTTAACAAACTTGGATTCGGGTTTAACAAGGAATTATCAAGAAAACATATCTAGGGTTTTCTTGATTAGGGTTTTGATTTTGAAGGCTTGGTTAGGGTTTACATCTTGTGTTCATCATCCTACTTATCTTCTAAAAGGTCCATTTAAAGTATTCCATGTTCATTCATTCATTTCCTATTGTGTACATACTTGTTGTATAAGTTAATCACCACCTAGATTCATTTTTAAGTTATATAAAGTGTTTAAGGATTTCATATGAACAAGTGTCATGAACATTTAGAGGACTTAATACATGTAAGATATACGGTATAACACTTGGTGAAATTATGGTGCAAAGTTCTTAAACAAAAATGATTATAAACTAACTTTATTAATTAAAAACCCTAATTACTTTTAATACCTACTGTTGGAATTCGAACCATAAACCTTACATTTTATATTTTATAAAAATAGTACTCTTCACAAGGATCGTAAGCATGTAAGGAACTCGAAAAACGGAATTATAACGAACAAGTTACGAATTTTACAAGTTATATATATAATGCAGGATACTTAAAGATGGAGGTGAAGGTACCTGATTTCGGCTGACTCACATGATTCATAACCACATGCTCATACCCGACCGACAAACATAAAGACATCATGAAAGCTCATAGTTACATGTATTTCCAAGCTTCTGCTACTATTGATACCGTACGCTCTTTTTAAAGTGACAAAGTATTTAAGTCAAAGAAATTTTAATGAAGTTTCCGTTATCTCTGATATCGAACCGTCCTTTCTCGAAGTGAGAAGTGTTTAAAGTTAAAGAATTTCAAGAAAGATGCAACATTAAAGCTTTTTAAGTCAACAATCAAGAAAGGTATGAGCATGTCGGTCCAGTAGTCACAAGTTCACAAGAGGGAAAAGTTTACAAGATGGCAAATGTGATATGTTGGTATGTGATCATCAAGGTGTTCATGATCACACTCAAGACAAGCTAAGGAACAAGCTCAAGACTTAAAGTCTATGATCACTGCATGAAATCACAAGTTAATAAATGAAGTTAAACAAGATCAATACTAAAGATAAAGTATAGGTTTAAGTTTTTGTAAAATGGAGCGACCTCCCTTAGGGGGAGATTATTAGGAACACAAAAGGGTCAGTCGCTTCCATAAATAACAGACGTTAGCTCGTTAAGTAATTTTTGGAAACTTAATAGTTAGTTTAGACCAAGGCCCATGGATAAGTCCATTAAGCCAAGGCCCATCCACCTAATGTAAGGTATATATACACCTCTCCATACCTTGGAGAGGTGGTTGGTTGGTTGTATGTTTCACATAGTAATGCATTTCACGTTCTTATCTTTCTCTTTCTAAAATACTTCCTTCCTTCCTACTTTCTCTCTCTAATTCTTGTTGTTAAAAGATATCTAATATTCTTCAACCATACCTCGAAAGGAGAAAAGAACCCAGGAGTTTCACTTTACTTGATTTATTAATGATTTGTCTGTTTTGACAATGTTTTTTTAAAAATACCCTGTTGACTTAGGAGCTAGCGTTAGTGTTATGCCTCTCTTGACCTACCTTAACTTAGGATTAGGTGAATTAGTTCACACTAGGTTAACAGTGGAATTAGCAGATAGAACAGTGAAATATCCAAAAGGAATTGCTAAAAACATACTAGTAGGAATTGGAAAATTTACTTTCCCCATAGACTTTATAATTCTAGATATGCCCGAGGATATCAGAGTGTCCTTGATCCTCAAAAGACTATTTTTGTCTACCGCCCGTGCTAAAATTGATGTTTACAAAAGAAAATTTACTTTAAGGGTAGGGGAAGAAAAGATTGTTTTTACAAGCATAAAATCTACTAGCAGTTTAATTAAGATGGTCTACATGCTAAGTTTGAGAGAAAGAATCGATCTTGATTTAGAAGCTAGGCTTATTGGAGAGACTTTCATGATTAAATAGATCATTAGTCCCTTTCTTGGAAGATTACATTAAATTAAATGATCTAAACGAACCTTTTGAGCTTAGGAGAAATCAAGGATATGATTTGATGCCCACCATCGAGGAATGTGAGGTAACTGAGGAATTTAGAATTAGGAATGAAGATCTTGATACAGGAATTGATGATTAGTTATTGTGATGACGATAAGAAAATCCATATAGATTGCGCTCACAACTTAAAGTTTTCATGTATGATAGGATTTGAATCTACTCACCCCAACTTTTTCCCGTTATTGTATGTCAACATGATGTCAAGAAAATTTCACAATTCAATAATGAAAAATAAGATGGTGTACAAAGGGAATAATGTTGTAGGAGCCTTAATGAATGTACTATTCTTTGTTGGAACTTTTTTTCGCTTATCGATTAACGGTTTAAGAGATATTAATATTTGAAAAAATAAAAGATAAATGGGTTTGTTAACATGTTGGGTTTAATCTCGTACAGTGGATCAAATGAGGAAGAAAGGTGATAAATAGTCCTTGGTATCTTGTTAAAGTTTGGTATCAAATCAAGTTAAATCCAAAGTTATTTATGACATAATTAAATATAGGTATAATTTCAAAAATGCCTAATTTTTCAACCCCACTTCACAAAATACCCAAAAAAATTTACAAAAATCCATAATACCCATAAAAATCGCAACTTTTTACAGTTTTGCGAAATTGAGAAAAAAATCGAAAATTTTCGATATTTTCTAAAAAAATCGCAAACATTCATAAAATTTTGCGATAAATCCTAACAAAATCGAAAATTTTCGATATTATAAAAATATCGCAAAGATATATTTTTTATAAGAGTTTGAAAGGGTTGTTTTTTTTGTTCGCAAAAAACCAAACCCCACAAACCTGCGATACTTTGTTCGCAAAAAACCCAACAAAAACCAACCTGCGATCTTTTGTTCGCAAAAAACCCACCACACCCCGCAACAAATCTTGCGATTAGAGGGTTGTAAAAGGGTTTTGCAATTTTCAACAAATCATGGATAAAGAAGAAGCCGCGGTACGTTTTATTCATACTAATTCATGTTAATTATGTGTTGAATTAGTCATTTATTTTGAATTGTTGTTTTTTAGATTTAGGGTTTTTTTAATTGGGTTTTTTCGAATTGGGGGTTTTCGATACAGTAATTTGTTTGGGACTCATAAGATGATAAGAACTGTTGTATTATTTTCATTGTCAAGTAACACGCACTTTAGGTTCAGTTTGATTAGGCGAGTTTGGAATGATGGTATATTGATTCAGATTGTTAGTTTTTGGTATGTCGTGGTTCAGATTTGAGGGGGTAGTGGTGTTGTGGTTCAGATTCGATGGGTTTGTATAGACATAGTTAAATTAAGTAGTACACTTGTTGGTCACTTGACACGCCTAAGTACTCACTACACCACACAGGAACGATAGAATTGAAGTTGTGATATAGCTTAACTGTGCAATGTACTACAAGCTGATATGAACCATCTTCTAGATACCACTTTCTTTATTTTTGAATATTTTCCCCTATTTCTTGAAGTTCCAGTCACATGACTTAAAATCAGAAACTGTATGTATAGACGTATTTTTGAAGTCCGATCTTGCTTTAGATCAGTCCCGATGGCTGGTCGTGCTTTAGATCAGTCCCGATGGCTGGTCGTGCTTTAGATCGGTGGGTAAGGTTTCTTTAGATAGTGCTTTAGATCAGTTCTCGTGCTTTAGATCAGTGGGTAAATGTAACACCCCCAAAAATATCAACGCAACGGAATACCACTTGGGGTGCTACTTCATAGTCCATATGCACAAGATACAAGAGAACGACCTCTAAATGTGTCGTTTGAAAAGTAATCTCGTTGATTTCTTTGAAATTGATATAACATTTGTCTCATAATTGCATCACAATGAAAAGCTTAAAAGTAATACAACGAGATTTGATCATTTGTATGTAAGAAGAAATCCATGAATGAAATCTTGTCAAATTTAGACTCCAATGCACATCAAGTAAGCCAAGCATCTAATTCACCTGAGAAAAACATGCTTAAAAGTGTCAACATTAAAGTTGGTGAGTTCATAGAGTTTTGTAAGTATAAATGTAAATGTTGAAATCCAAAGATTTATAAAGTATGTATGATTATTTCAATCCTTGTAATAATCGCCAAAAATGTAAGAGTCAATGTAGAATCAAAAGAGTTTAGTGTTTATTGCTTCGCCGCAATATAATGAAAGGTGTTCAGAAATTAGTAATGTTCAATAAGTAGAATGGACAGTGA
>BQNB010188620.1:0-11935 GCA_026074375.1 Tanacetum coccineum | reverse complement strand
GAAGCACACATACACACCTGGAACGCCAGGATAGACATGAGTGTTCGATCATATCCCCATTCGAATTTAACAAACGGTTAGGATGAAGAATGATATAGGGTAGGAACCTTCTAACTTTCACCAAAAATAGTAAACCAACAAGGTACAAGACATGCATACATGGCCGTAACGACAGAATAGACATGCACGCTCGATCACATCCTTATTCGCGTAAAACCCATGGTTAATCATTAGGTGAGAGTGAAGCAAATTGTTGTTAAATAAAAATCAAGAAACAAATAGATTAAGACTTAAGATACAAGTTGCTAGACACTTATTTCCCGGCCGTTACATGATTAAGACACAATCATTGATCAAAAACAACAACCAAAGTTGGCGCTCCCGTAATGGTCAACTTCCCAATCATCCCAAAACTTTTACATATTCTACAAGGCAAGTGGTGATATCTTCCACTTTGTACAATACTCTACATCATTGATTTTTAGACGTATCAACGAATAATCGATCCTTCGTATAATTCCTTCGGTAATGCTTTTTGAGAAACGATTATCTTCAAACTTTCCTTCTCTTTTTGTATTTTTCCATTTTTTTTCTTTTTTTTCTTTCTTTTGTTTTTTGCTAACTATACTTCAATTCTCGGTGTAGTTTCACCATCTTCACGATCATAATAATTTCGGATAATTCCTTCGGTAATTTCTTCGTTCTTCGGATTCACCATAAATTGTGAATGTAGTAAAATCACATGAGCTTTGACTACTAGTATAGATACATTCCCATTTGCAAAGGTGCAAATGTTCAACCGCACCCAAAGGATAGAAAATGACACAAGACTGGGAGAAATACAAACTTGTACACTTTCTTTTAAGCAACTCAGCAGCATACTTAATAAAATTAAACTTAATCTAACAGGGCAGGTTCAGGTTAAGGTCTAGGTGAGGTGGTTAAGTTTTTCTGCCCTTGGTAGTACGGTGTAAGGTTTATTGTTGTCATTGTTATTTTTTTTCTGTTGTTGTAAATGTTTTGGTTATAAGAAACAAATAATTGGTGTTTGTTTTTGTAAATTCCTAAAGGATTGCTCTACGGGTATATTCTACAGTAGATCATCACTATAAAGATGAGAGTGGAAAAAGGGTTTTAAACGGGTGAGGTTAAATAACCGGTGTAGTTAGTTAATAACAAAAATGTAAACGGCATATTGTGGGTGTTGTAATCCTAAAATATACCAATTTAATCAAGTTATCAATCTAAATCCATTGTAACTTATCATTGCAGCTTGTCTGGTCTCTCGACCTACCTCAGCTGTTGCTTTACCCCAAGACCAAGTTCTAATGTCTACAAACCTCACCCCGGGGCACACTCATATTTTTTGGGAATTTGCGTGTAAACATTTGGAAACGAAAGGTCTAAAATCCTCAGATATCAATCAAGATTATTGTGTGCGGGTTATGTAAAGTGTAATTTCACAAACAAGTTATTGCTTGAAAAAATTTAATTTGAGCCATAATTTAACGGCCTTTAATTATGAAAAAATTTTCAGGACAAGTAATCATTTTAATTCCATACCCCCACTTTGAATTATACAAGTCCTCGTTTGTATATGGTTAAAACATTAATATACGAGAATTTTAAAAAGAAATTAGAGTGAGAAGAAAATCCCCTGATTTTGCTCGGAAGAATCTCCTATGTTGAATTTAATCAGCAATCAATTCGTTTTTCTGATTTTTGTATTTTTTGTTTTGAAACAGTCTTCTTTAGCGTCTTCAAGACTCCACACACTTCAATATCTCCGATTTGTATCATTTCACACTATTTATTCGCGATATCTTCCTTTCACGAGGTCCGTAGTTCCACCACAACAGTGTTGTTGCTTTAGTTTTGGTTAAGCTATCGTAACGGCTATAGCTGGGAATTTCAGTCTTCAACAGATTTGAGGTCTTGAACGACTTCATTATCCCTGATACTTACCATATTGTAGCAGTTAGTTTCTCCTTATTATAATCCTTACCATGCCCTCTCTACGTGCTTTCTTTCTTCCTCAAGCCTGATATATCCTAATAGTTAATGCTAGGGGTCGTCCATTTTAACATGTAATAAATTTGCTAGAAAAAAAAACTGTCAAATTGCTTAATACGCAAGTATTCAGTGAGAATACGCCGTCTCAATTCACGTTGCCATTGCATGGTGATACAAGAGTTCGACAAATACGTGTTGGTTCCGTCATTGGTTTGGAAAAAAAGAACTTATAACTCGTATATCACAAGGACACAACCATGGGAAGAGCAAAATGAATACAACGTATTGAGTTATTCGACTAATTAAAATTACAGCGGACACTGTAATCATTCAGTAAAAAACACACAAACACACAACAATATGCCAAAATATATATGCAGAGAACATCAAAGCACACAAATATGCAAATTAATCTAAACTAAACTATAAACAACTAATAAAAACAAGAACTAAACAACTTCACTCCCGAGTAACGGTTTTTTGCGCCAACCAATTGATGTGTCATTGTTTGTATGTGATTTTTTATGTTAACAAGTTATTCACTATTTATTATTATTGTCGACCATTATACCTAATAAAAATAACAATTCTTAACGGGTAGTGTACCTGAGGCTTGTTAGATTAGAGTTAATTGTTTCGTCGCGGGTTAACGTTCTGCGGTTTTATCTGCTCTGATCACTAAGAGGTGAAGAGTGTTAATAAATAATTCTTCAGTCATTTTCAGTTATCTAATGTTAAGCTAAAAACTAATGCGAAATGGGAGGTTTCATCACCATTGACGAGACTGACAAGGTTTTGGTTTTGTGAAATCTAACCTAAGGTTTTTGATTGATGGACAAGTTAAAGCAATAATAAACACAAAAAAGAGACAATAAAATGATAGAGAAAAAAGCGGGTCGAGTGGAGGGGGGCTGGTTCACGAATAGGAACGTAGAATTGTCCTAATGTAATCAAACTCATAGAATACTTAAATGTTAAGTAGATTGCATGACTTATATTTCCATATAGATTGCATCACCCTTATTCAGTGGTGAATACATTAAAACATATAAGACATATGAATAACTAGATGTGAAGTCCCAATGAAACGGATCTTCTTTAGCCTGTTAAAGCTTAGTTACCTTGGATAAATCCAAACTAACTATATGAGAAACTATGATTGTGAATACTACAAGTTATGTGGAATCTAACTTGCAATACTAAGAAGAACAATGAATACTAAACTTGAATATATTGATTGCAAATATTCTGCCTAGGTTACAGAATAACTAACTATAAATTGATATGTGTTTGCTATGAGAATTGATTTATCTAACTATGTCGTAGGGTTCATTTTATACACTAAGGAAAACCCTAATGGGCTTACAAAACGCGTTAAGTGATCATGCATATCTATTCCTAATATATCTCATGCATATCACATAAGTAGTACTAACTTCTTATACTAACAGTACTAATAAACTAACTAGCAGTACTAATGATCTATCATTTTGTATTGGCAGTACTAACTATAACTAACAGTACTAACTATTACAACTAGCAGTACTAATAACTTAGTTTATTTTCTTCAGTCTTTAGCAGCAGTATCAATCTTGAACCAGCAATAGTAACTCAGAATTCCCAACAATCCTCCCCTAAACTTGATATTTACTTGTCAATCATCAAGTTTCTTCAGTTTAAGCATCTTGGTCATTAGGAGGATGTATCCAAACAATTTACTACTCTTCAAGCATTGATTTGATGAACTTGATAAGCTTAAATGCCATAGTACTTTCTTCTTCAGCTTCTAACTGCAAGTTCAGCATCTTCTCCAATAATTCCTTGATCAGTGGGTATTTTTTCTCTAATAGCATATTAATCTCCATAGGTGTACCATCCATAGACAGAGTGTGAACTCCACAATTTTCATGCAATTTCCATTTCAGCAATTGCATAACATTGGCTTTGTCTTGTCATTGATTTGGATGTGCCTCTAGAACCTAAGATGGATCAAGATAATAATTCCTAGCCAACCCTTAATTTGTCAATAAGTCTAAAAGTTGTTACAAAATGAAATTTTCTTGTATGATTGGGTATAAACATGTTAAAGCTGATTTCCTCCCTACCTTGTCCATTAATATGATGACCAAAAGCTTCTATAAATCTATAATTGAGGACAAAGGTAATCATGAAGGGAAGATTCTAGCCGGAACTTTAACAGATATACCTATTTTCGTTGGGGATTTTTCTATTATTTTAGGTTTCACGATCATTGACGATGTGGAAGAAACAAGTGGTGTTGTGCTTGGCATGCCGTTTAGCAAGAAGTTTGTGTCATGCTAAAAGATTATGGAGAGATTCGCTAACGGGGACGAGTGCGAGCGAACGAAGTGAAGAATGAAGAGAAGGAAAAAGTCTAACTTAAAGACTAGCTGAAAGAAAAGTGCTTACCGGGAGACAACCCGGTTGTTTTTAAATTGTTTGAAAATTGTAATTTTAATTGTTTGTTGAGTTTGTCTTCCTAGACATTCAATACGGCGTATCGAACCTCTATGGATACGCCGTATCGAACCTGTCTGGACGTTATCAGTCTTTTAATTTTAGTATTTAATTTCCTGTAAAACTTTAAAACATTTGTATTTACAGGATGCAATACGGCGTATCCTTGGGTTTAGGATACAGCGTATTGACTACCTGTATAGTATGTTTTTTTTCCGGATTGTAACCATTGTAAACCGAGATAGGAATTGCACTCTTGTCTTCTAAACTTTTATGCAGGACCTTGTTGTAAGGAAATCAACGATATGGTATACTCTAAAAAAGACGTGTGTTGAACTCATACGGGCATTCTGATACCTCGTCAACACACTTTTGCTCAAGAACTCAAATTGGAGAATCATTCCGAGCAACATATCAGGGGAGTTCCTCGTTCTAATTCTATTCCCTATTTTCTTTAATTGCTTTATCTATACAATGAGGATGTTGTATAATTTAACTGGGGGGATGGAGAATTAGAACACCTACTTGTCCTTTATTTTACAAATAATATGCTACATGCTTAAATTATGCCAAATTTAAAAAAAATTAGCATAACTTTTGTAAAAATTACTAGTTACATGACCTCGCGCACTATAACCCTTAATGCCAATTTGTGAGAATTAAGCCTATTTCATTTCCAAACGTTTACTAAAAATTCCATAAAATTATGAGTGTGCCGGTGATGTAGTGGACTTTAGAACTTGGCTTGGTATATCACTCGAGACCACAATGATGAGTACTATAAACTTAGATGAAGTAACTTGTTTAACTAGTAAATTTCTATAAATACACCAAAAAGCCTATATGTTGTGCTATTAACTAACTACACTGGTTAGTTAACCCCCATGTAACCCTTTGCTTACTCTCACTATAAGAGTAAGATTCCCCTAGAAAAAACTATTGAGCCATTCCTGTCTTTTTCACACCAAATGTTTATTTCGTTACACCTTTACACCTTAGCCTACCTTAAGCCTATTTAATCAAAGTTTCTAGTTGCTTTTGTGTAAAGTTTTGTATTTCCTGTGTCAAAGTGAAATTTTCTATCTTCGGTTAGGTCAGAAAATTGCACAATGCAATGGGAAAATATGTAGCTCGTGTATTTTGCTACTTTTGCAATTATGTTTCATGTCCGAAGATGAAGTGTTTAAAGAAAAATTATCCGGATGAATTATGATGGTGAAGACGGTGAAATTACATCGAGGTTTGTTTTTAAAAAAATGAAAAAATAGAAAATGCATAGAGAAGGAAAGATTGATAGTCGGTTTGTTACGCTTTTAACCGATAAAATACTTAGAAGGATTGATTATTCGTTGATATTTGGTTAAAAATCAACGATGTATACTTTTGTAAAAAGTGGTCGATAGCACCACTTCTTTTGTAAAAGTATGTAAAGTTTGGGATGATTGGGAAGTTGACCGTTATGGGAATGCCAACTTAGGTTGTCTTAGTCATTTCTATGATTGAGACGTTTGTATATATTTCAAGTCTTTATCATGAAACGTTCGGGAAAAGTTTCTAGCAACTATGTACCTTATTTGTTCAGGCTTAATCAATTTGTTTTGTGAATTTTATTTAACAACAATATACTTCACTTTCCAAACAACTAACCTTAGGTTTTACTCGACCGAGGTTGAGATCGAGTCATGCATGTTGTAACATCCGAGAATTTTCGAAATTTTGAATGACGATTTCAATCTTTGACTTTTAGGTTCTGGCTTGACTTATAAGAACGACCATCTAAAGCACGTTTTTTATTACGTCGGAATACTCGTAAAGCAATTTGATGTTTAATGACATTCCTGACAACATATTTTAGTTTTGACCGAGACCACCGATAACAGTCAGAAGGTGACTGAAATGCCCGTCAGCCAAGATTTTATAATCAAGAACGAGTACCGGCAACAAAAATTAATTAAATTACATTTTAATAAATGACTTTTATTAAATAAGAATATATTAATAAATTATTTAACATTTATTCGTGACGTTTGTTGAAGACTAAATATTCGAGTAAAAGGATCATTTTACGGACAAGGTATCGGAAATATACAAAAATAAATAATAATACGTTTTTAATAAGAATTATAAAACGTTTACGAAAAGTAGACGAGTGAATACTCCTTTTTATCAGAAAAATGATTAGAAAACAATGGCGCAAGTTTCGCGCGTTGAATCATTCGTTAAGTCACCCAAAAACGAGCCCGAACACGATAATTAATCGAAACTAAATTAAAAATTTAACAAAGGATCCCTAAACAATATGGGAACATGCCACTTCTATAAAGTTTTAATATAAATATAAATTTTTATATAAAAATTCTCATTTCCAACTCTTATACACACACAGCTTATTATAAAACACTCTCTCTTACTCTCTCTCATTACCGGCCATCCACCGAAACCACCACCACCGCCTAACCGTTTTCCGCCCCAACCACATCGCCGGAAAACTTTTCCGGTGAATCTCCAATAATGTCTCTTCGTAAGGCCGATCTAGAACCCGATTCCGCCGACACCAACGCGCCTCCACTCGCGTTTCTCATCCACCCACCACCCACCCACCGAAACCACCACTGTTATCACCAACATCATCTCATCATAATCATCATCCCGTCACCTCATCACCACGACCCTCCCACACTGTGTCATCATCATCAACACCACCACCGTCGCACCATACCAAGGGTTTGTTTCGGTGGTAAAAACACCACCATAAGGGGTGTTTTGGTTTTCGGTGGTAAACACCGACCGACGCAGGGTGTTTGGGATTGGGTGGTCAGCCGCCAAGGGCTGGATCGGGTTGTTATGGTCTCAAGCGAAGGGTGCGTATGGTATGTCATAAACCGCGCACATGGGTGGCGGTTGGTTTTATTAAAACACCTCGAAGGTGTGGCGTCGGGTTGGATGCGTTTTGGTTTTCAAACAGCCCCCGGGGTGTATTTGAGTTCAATAAAAGGGTGCAGTTTTGGTTTACCAACGCAGCGGGTGCGTTTGGTTTACCAACGCAGCGGGTCCTTTTTGGTTAATAAACAAATAGGGTGCGTTTGGTTGTTTGGGTTGGTTGTCAAACAAGCTGGGAACAGCGGGGGTTTGTTGGTTTGATAATCAGACCACAAAAAGGGTGCGTTTTGTTTGCACAAAACCATAAATAAATTAATTGTATCATTTATTTTTACGATTTAATTAAAATGTGAATGAAATCTATTAAACTTGCGGGATCTAGTATAATATGGTCATAAATATTAGAACGTAGGGACTGATATTAATGTATAAGCGATATTAGATATATTTTAGACGAGAGTTGAACTAAAAACGAACTATGGCGCGTTTTGGAACGAATAATTAATAGCAGAAAACGGAACATGGGATTCGGGATTCGAGATTTTGATAAGTTAGACTTTGGTTTACAAAAGATAACAAATTATATTTTTACGGACTAACGCAAAATATTAAATGAACGTGATTGATAAAAACGGGACTTTTAAATCCAAATAACGAAGAAACTAGAGTGTAATCAAATATATACTTTATGTAGAAAATAAGTTAATTTTAATATATATAAATTCTGGCAAGATATTAATTAAAAACAGCTTGAGCACTTTCGAGTCTTTTCAGCTTCTGGCGAAACCGCAGTTGTTTCGTAATGACGTTTATTAACTTTGCCGCGAGGCTTACAGTTAAAACTTGAGATAATACGGTCGAAAACTAAAGGTCAACGTAAAAGTCAACGGATATTTTAATTAATATTAATACATTATGAGTACGATTTTGAATGATAAAATAAAGTCGGTTAATATATTATTTCAATTAATAGTTTTAAGATCATTGTTTGGTTCTAAAAACGAGGAGTCTAAAAATAGTAACTTTCTGTAAATATTGAGATAGTTAGATTGGACTAAAAAAGTATATATACATATAATAACTAAGGAATAAGTTTAAAGACGCGCAAGTGATTTCTCATCACAAAGGACACATGTATATAAGAATTATACATACTAAAAATAGGTATGATTCTGTAGACTGATGTACTCATCGTTGGTCGTTCATTTATAACGTGTTATAATCGGAACGACATAATTTAGGGTCCGTGGTCGAGATCGTTGCAATTCCAGTTGTGATTCTAATTTGGGATTAATTTGATACGTGGTCTTTAATAATGTGAGTTCATAGCCTCCGCTTTTCAATCTTTGAATGTTTTATCACCCGCGGAGGGGGGATACGAATGCTTGTTCAACAATTCTTATACTTAACTCGTTATCCTATAACAAAGTGATGTTTCAAGATTTTGTGAGTTTTATAATGCCCCATGTTTTACTTGTTTTCATACGCTTGATAACTTTTGGGGTGAGAACTTTGCTTGTGCTAAATTGTTTGCAAATTCAATTACATGGTCGATTACATACGTGTTTACATGAATATTTACAAGCTCATATTTACATGAATATTTACAAGCTCATATTTACATGAATATTTACAAGCTCATATTTACATGAATATTTACAAACTCATATTTACATGATTTGTTACAAACTCATTTACATACTTTGTTTTACAAATTGGACGCAAGTGAAAGTTTATATTGATTACGTGTGTACCTAAGTATAAATAATAACCCCCTTTTAAGCCCACTTATTGTGAACTGTAATTCCTTGGTTTTGGAATCGCTAGTTTTATAATGTAAGAATCTATCGGGTTTGACAACCCTCGTTCCGGTGACTAGCTATCACCGGGAACGAATATTATAACAGGTCGGTTTTGGATGTTGCAGTACAACAACTGTAATGGGCATAAAGGGCTAAATAGCTAATAATAACTCGATACTTCATGTGTCCATGAGCATTAGTGTAACAGTTTGTAATCGTGGTTTTGTGTGTCTGATTTGTTGTATAGTATTACAGGGAAAATTCTTGCGGTCCTACCTTATATATATTATTTTCAGGAAATCGATAGGCACGAGGTGCCAGGGATACATTTTTTGTGACATTAAATTTGTCATACATTCTTTATAAAATCTTTGGGATAATATTGGTATTTTTGGTGACATAAAATGTGTCGTGCATATTTTCTAAACGTTTTACAGGGTGCTGTGATGACACAGTGCGTAAATATATTTGTTTGAAACTTACATTCATATTTAAACTAACCTATGAATTCACCAACTTTATGTTGACTGTTTTAAGCATGTTTTTCTTAGGTAAATTATATGCTCGGATTTCTTGAAGTGCATTGGAGTCTATACATTCAAGCTTTTCATTGTGATGCAATTATGGGACAAATGTATATTAAATTCAAGATTTTGATTAAATCAACGAGATTGTTTTACAAACGACACATTTAGAGGTCGTTCTCTTGTATCTAGCGCTGTGTATTATGAAGTAGCACCCCATGTGGTATTCCGCTGCATTGTTGTATTTTTGGGGGTGTTACAGATTGGTATCAGAGCACTGGCTATAGAGAACTAGGTTGCATATTTTACCCTAGACTATAGTCGTTTTCACAAACATTGCATCACAACAAACATTTTCAAAGTGCATACACGCTACTTGCTTATGTGCTTACATTACGTGCTGCACTAAGTGCTTACGTGGCATACATATATATAATATATATATATATATATGCTTGCATTCCTTTCGCGTATATCGTACGCTTATTTATATAAGAATTATTATATAAATACCAGAATATTTTTAAGACATTGTGGGTTGCACGATGGTCTCATTCTACTCGTCAGACATTGTGAGTTATACAATGGTCTCATCTTGCTTCTTAGACATTGTGAGTTATACAATGGTCTCATTCTACTCGTCAGACATTGTGAGTTATACAATGGTCTCATTTCGTTCTCAGACATTGTAAGTTAAACAATGGTCTCTAAGGACATTAATTTTCTTCATAGCTTTATACTATATTGTATTACACGAAGACCGTTATAATTTTTGGTTACATGGGATTATGTATAAATCTAAGTATTACAAGTCTTGTATAGGCGGGACTTGTAATAGGAGGATTTATATGATAATTGCTATGTTGACTGGTTCATCGAGACTTTTACCTGGGTTACTCTAACCAAGGTACTCATTACCTATCTTGAACTCTAGGTCGATATTTTTGGGTAGTTTTACTCCCTGTCTCCGAAGACGAGTTGGAACACTCGTCCCATACTCATTAAAGCACATGCATCGTCATGTCACCATCATCTTGAAAGTTATGAGAGTACGCGTATTGCATCGGGAATTATTAAGTAGGATGATTTATAATCTGTTTATTTGAAAGGATTGGGACGCCTCTTCAGTTAAATAAATAAATTATAAATCACCGAACCATAAGTTTATCAATTGATTATTTACATAAATTAGGACGCTTCTTTATGCAAATAATGAATTATAAATGAGTGGGCTTAATGGTATCCGATATGACACGAGTATGAACCTAAATTCGAAAATCGCCAGAATCTGTTGAAAAGGGTCTAGAGACACAATCGTGTCTTGCTACTCGACAGAATCTTAAGGCCTCACTTGGAACTACCTTATCTCATTCTTAAGTTGTTACTTTTGCGATTGCAAATCCTTGCGATCGTAAACTGTTCGTGGAACTAACGGACTTGTTACATACTGGAGTTAATGGAGTTGATTCGTCCTCAAACTAGTGACTGAGTACCATAATCCGCCGTGTATCGCATAAGCTCTTCCGCGAGCTCCTCTCATTTATTGAACTTTATTCTAGGGATATTGTTTCTCGGAGGGTCCTCACCCTCTGCATCCCGTCACCGTTTGTTATAGTTATCGTCGTTATGGTTGCGGTTGTTGGGTCCTGGAGTGGTCCCAGATTGTACAAATTTTATCAACTAAGTGATGAGACTCAAACAAGATAAGCATATGTTGATATAGTATTCAGTTGAATTACTCATTGCAGACAAACAATATACCAATTTAAGTCATGATACTAATTAAGTACTGCCAAGTAAGTTGGGTGCTTACATCCATAAGCAACGTTGATGTGGATAATCAAACATTACAGATTACAGATAGTAGAAACGAGACTCTGCCTTAAGACATAACCACGCGACTACACATTCTCCTTTGATGTGTTCACTATTAAGAGGCTTTCTTCATAAAGCGTTTATACCAATTATAAACCTTGAAACGATGTTTCCTTAAGATACCTATTCTAATGGATTGGATATCCTGGTCAACCTAGCCGAAAATTAGGTATATTAAGAGGTGTCGAAACACCAGATATTGCTGAATAAAGTTATCAGCGTCATGTTCAACTGGTTTAGTAAATCTTAAGTCTTTTCTTAGACACGCTAAGCGGATAACACAAGGTACTGTAACATCTGAGAATTTTCGGATTTTTAGATAATTATTTTACCCTTTGACTTTTAGGTCTGGCTTGACTTATA
>BQNB010188618.1:0-11935 GCA_026074375.1 Tanacetum coccineum | reverse complement strand
AAGAAACTAAAAACAACAACATTAATGAAAACACAAGCAAAATATATAACTACATACTTTTCATTCATAGAATTTTCATTCATAGAATTTTCATTCATACAAAAGTACATAAACATCCTAGCACACATACCATTAACATACACATAATCCTACTAACATACATTAGACAACCATACATACGATTGATAAAACCACTACACATAATCCTACTAACATACATTAGACTACCATACATACGATTGATACAACCACAAAAGCCCAAACAAAATACACATTGATACCCTAAAAACCACTAACTAACACCTACAAAAACCTAGACCACCAAATCCCCCCTAAGCTTCAAAATAAAGTTGCTTTTCTCACTTATCTTTAACTGCGTCTCCTTGATCATCAGGCACAAATGAACACCTTTCTCCATACACTTTAACTGCAAACGCTCTAAAAACCTCAGACTCTTATAATCATCTCCACAATCCCCAGGGCCTTTAGCTCCGCAATGAAAGCACCAAACCTCCTAACACTATGTCTCAACTCATGCGATATCCTCCTATATTCCCCAACTTTCATAATATCTTCAACAACTTCCCGACCTAGCAAAAACACCAAACGCTCCTTAGGAATCTGAGGAACAGATTCAGCAACACCTTCTTCCAAAGCCAAAACTGAACCGGGACACCCTACACCGGTATGACAAAACAGGCGGATAACATAACCACTAACTGGACTTATGGACTCATGGGCCAGACACAAATTTAACCCTACACTAAATTTTAGCCCATTAAATTATACTCTATATTCTGTACAAACTATATTACAAAAAATACAATATGTATAAAAATGATCATAAAAAAACACACAAAACAAGACATGCTGCAGCGAAGCACAAGTCTCCAAATCTTGTTATATGTTAAATTATATTATTTTTTGTTTTTTTTATTTTAATTTAATAGATAAAAAATTAGTTTTTGTTTAAATAAATTAAAAAGAAAAAATGGGTCCTAAAAGAGTGATGTTATTAGGTGTTATGATTGCTGGAGTTTTTTGGTGTTTTGATGTTATAATGTTAAAGTTGATGTAGCGTTGATGTGGCATTGTGGCAGCACTTTTCGATGTTAATAGTGTTACGACACCTTGTGCTTTTATGCTTCATCTACAAAAAATATTGTCATTTAACTTAACGTTGTTTAGATCAACACATCATTATACATATCCGAGCTCACACTTTTCAAATGAAAAGACGAAAATACCATTGTCTTCTACCATTTCCATTGTAGCCATTTGAATATATTAGTTATTCAAAAATGGTGTTAACATTTTTCATCAGTTTTGGACCCATGTTTCAACCAATTTGAATTCGAACATATCCCTAGCCACTGTTTTATATGTGTGATTATCCAAGGACCCATGTCTACGATATATTCAAATTATTCAAAAATGGCAGTGGGTTTTAACGTCCCTTGTTTCAAACCCACATTATACTTTGTTTTCATAATGTCCCTTGTTTCAACCCCATGTTTGCAAATAAGAATGTTGTTAAAACTACTATTACGAAAACAAAGTATATTCGAATTTTATCGGCAAACCACTAATATGAAAGTTTGTATCTTCCATGTTTTTGTAAGAAAACAAAGAATGTTGTTAAATCCACTAATAAGAAGATGTGTTAAAATTACCACTATAACATTCGAGATACATTTTCTTTTCTTTTAAAAAAATCTGGAAATATAATAAAAAGAAGATAAAGTGTGTGAAATGACCAGATTACCCTTAATATATTATTTCTACAATGTGGAATGAAAATATTAGAAGTAGAGAAAGCATGATGAGTATCTTAGGAAAATACATTAAGCATAAATAGCTTTTACCATTATATTTTTGCTTCTTTTATCATCTCAATTGTTTAAATCTAATATATCTACCATTGATAAATTTAAGCTCTATCATATTAGATCTTATCTCTAATTTACTTACGTATTCATTTTAGTGTTTTGATTTTTCTTTAAATACTTAAGATTTTATTTATCAAAATATCAAATCAACATGGATTTGGTATAGGTCTTATGGTCTTCGATGCATTATTACATGTTTTAATTATGGATTTCAGTATTTGTTCGTTTAATATGAAACAATTAGGCCGATCGAGTGATGCAATTCATTGGTTATGGTTTCGTTTAAAGCCTATGGAGTGATTTTCTGGGACTAATGGTTGTGCTTGGTTAATCTTCAGTCTTTTTTGTCTAATAGTTTTTATTAACTCCTTATTTTTAGTTTTCTATCACTTTGATTATCACTTTATCAGTGTGGTAAGTATTTGCCTTCATATCATATAGTAATATTTGCTAATACAATCATTATTGAAGTTATTTATAAAGAGTTGCTTGATAGCCATTATTTTATGATGTTTTTCGAATTACTAATGTACTCTTAAGTAATATGCATTCTAGCAGGTTTGTAGTTCATCACTTTTTGGCATTGAATATGAAGTTTACGCGGATATTTCATCACTTTTTTGTTAGGTATATCTCAATCTTTCTAACTTTGATGAACATTTGTCTCAAATACGCCTCTAAATTACTTTGATTATGTTAAAGTGGTGTAGATTATACACTTTGTGGTCATTAAGTCCACCATTGACGTTTAAATTTTGACACCATCTATATTGTCTACATTAAAGTTTTAAGTTGTCGCATTTACCAGAGGATAGTTTAATTTAAATTGATAGATCACATTAAAAGTATAAAATAAGCACTCTTGGTTTACGTTTTTAGCTTATTAGATTATTTTTGGCTTAAATAAGCACTCTTTTCTTAAGCCATCTTGAATGTACTTATCCCCTAACAGCCCTATTGTCGGTAATATATGATTCATTAGGGTCACACGCAATAACTTGATATCACAGCTTTATATATTTATTTAAAATATATAAATGATCACTTAAACAAATTAGGCTAGATTAAGGTGGACTTAATGAAAGAGAGCAAGTTTGGGTCGAAGCCCAAGCTGCTTGCGCACCCTTGTGGGGCTCACGGCCACCCGCCCCTCTGTGGGTATTGGGTCAAGCTTTTGGTCTTTGGTTTAATTAATGATAATGATATTGTTTTTAATAATATATTATCTTGTAATTAATAAATAATACCTTTTATTTATATTTGGTAATTATCTTTATTTCATTTTGATGATTATCCAACAAGGCTATAAGTATTAGAATAAGATTGTACTTTCAATTTATAGATGTAACAAGATGGAGATCAAGAGTAAGACTGGATGCAAGGAGCAAGTGGCGCGAGCTTACATTCTGCTTAACTGAGATATAGGATCTTAAGTTAAGTAGGAGCATTGGAGAAACTCAAGATGGCTAATGTGTTCGTGTTGGCTCACGGACACAATTATAGGACTTTGGGCTAGGCTATACATAATATGTTGTTTGCATAACTGTTTTTACTTTATTGCTTAATTTGATTGTGCAGGTTGAACACTAATTTGGGTTTAAGGGTTAAAAGGGGTTTAAGTTAAATGCCAAAAAAAATTAAAGAGTTTAAACCTCTTAAAATGTTTTAACAAAATTCTGTCATAAGTACTAGTATTACTTATTACACACGTTTTGACATTTAAAGTTACCTATAAAAGGTTAGTCGTGCCATCCAATTGAGATGAGGACATCCCACCTATTTTGTAGCCTGGTCAGACCATGTGTAATCTGACATCAGGAATAGATTGTCAGGAGAGATCAAAGCACCTTAGACTTTCTATTGACTTTTTATTGGAGGACTAAACCATGCGGATTGTCCGACCAGAATTCATGGCACAAGATAGGACAATGTGCCATGAATTTTACATTTTAGGCCCTATAAAATCTAAGAGTTGTATAGACATACAATTAACAATTGTTGTTTATTTGTAATATATCACTAACGTCGTGAACCATCGAATGGTGATTAGATTAAGTTAGATCTATAAGCTCTAAGTAATTAAGTTTTGTCAAACAATAGGTAATTAATTTATTTAAATTAAAATATCAAAAATACTGAATGGACTTTATTATTTTGTAGATGGTTGTGCCAAACCAAAATATTAATGCTCTAACCCTTCGTTCTTTGATTGTGAAGGATAAACTCAATGAATCCAATTTCCATGACTAGCACAAGAACGTGAGGATTACCCTTAAGTATGAAGGAAAGTTGCATCGCATTGATTCACCCCTTTTTGACCCTCATGTTGCGAATGCCAATCCTGATCAGGTCGCTGCTAATCAAGCCTTACTTGGTGAGCAGAATAAGGCTGCGATGCTAATGTTAGCATGCATGACACTTGAGCTCCAAAAGGAGATGGAGAATCATAATGCATATGATATGATCAATGAGCTTAAAAGCATGTTTCAAACTCAAGGGAGTCAAGAGTTGTATGACACTCAAAGGCGGTTAAATGCATGTAAGATGGAGGAAGGTCAATCGGTGAGCTCTCATGTTTTGAAGATAGAGAGCTACGTCGACAAGTTGGAACGTCTTGGACATCCCATGCCACATGTTCTCGCGGATAATATTGTACTATGTTCCTTGCCAAATTTGTTTGACAACTTTGTCATGAACTATAACATGCAAGGTTGGGATAATAAGTCTCTTAGAGAACTACATAAGATGTTCAAAATTGCCAAGAAGAATGTGCCATCCAAGACGGTCGTTCCAAGCTTGCATATGATTAGGGATAGAGGAGTGAAAAAGAAGTCTTGGAAAAAGGGGAAAGGAAAGTCCAAGAATAGGAAGAAATTTTTGTTGTCACCTAAGAAAGAGAGCGTAGCAAAGTATGTAGAGTGCTTCCATTACAGTAAGATAGGACACTAAAAGAGGAATTGTCCCTCTTACCTTGCTGAGTTAAAGCGAGGCAAGCGGACTGGCTCGTCTATAAAACCAGGTTTGTTCATGATTGAACTATTTGTTATCTCCCCTAATTCATGGGTATTTGATACATGTTGTGGAATTCACATTCATAAGGATGCATAGTACTTCTATTGCAGTAAGATAGGATAGTGGAAGAGGAATTGTCCCTGTTACCTTGCTGAGTTGAAGCGAGGCAAGCAGACTGTCTCATCTACGAAACCAGGTTTGTTCATAATTGAACTATTTGTTATCTCCCTTAATTCTTGGGTATTTTCTACAGGTTGTGGAATTTACATTTGTAATAATGTACATAGAATGAGAAGTAGCAAGAGATTGGAAAAGGGTGTCATGGTGTTACATATGGGAAATGGAAACCAAGCTAAAGTTGCACCTGTCGCACCTATTCTTCATAGATCGAGTAGGCTCTCTCACCCGCCTAAGAGGTATTATGGTTTTTTGATAGATTCAGAAGGTCGTAATCTTGGAGATCATAATGAACCTAGTACCTATTTTAAAGCTATAAATGGTTCTAAATCAAAGAAATGACTTAAAGCGATGAATGCATAGATGTAATCCATGCGAGTTAGCGAAGTCTAGGACTTAGTTAATCTTCCACAAGGCAGCAAGACTGTTGGATGCAAGTGGGTCTTTGTGGAATACGTAGAGGGGGAGGGGGGTTAATACGTTTTTGTTAAAAACTTAAATCTTTTGTATCAAATTATCGATTAAGTTAGACGCAATATGAGAAGTGTGAATAATACATCTATATCAACTAGAGCACGTCATAGAAATATAAACACTTATTGGAAGTAGCGTGTTATGCACACGTTTTATAGACACTTCTTGTTATGCTTTTGCAAGCTCAAGAGGGTATAAGCTGCTTTGATGATGGTACGAATTCGTTTGTACTTATGATTCCACAGCGGTTTGAGGGTCTAAGTTGGAAACACGGGCATCAATCCTAATTTTGTTTTAGCTTGCTTGTATTGGTCTTTTAGCTTCCTTTGGTAGTCGTAAGAATGGCATGTCATTCTTATGTAGGGTTTATGGTTGTTGCACAATTGGTAATGTGCATGTGTGATGCCCATGTAACGGGCTGTGATGTTAGGATTTCACCTACATCCGTTGTACTTAAATGCTTTTTTGGTGTAATATATTTTACCAGGGTATTAATTCCCTTTTACCAAAAAAAAATATAAACACAATCACAACATTAACTTCTATCCGTGACACAATCATCAAACAATATAAGCAACAATTCACCCACATATAGATATAATGCAAATATAAATGCAAGGCGATAAACAAAGTATAAATGTAAAGCAAAAGATAAAAGAAGGTGCAAACCAGACACGATGATTTATAGTGGTTCAGTCACAAAGCTTCCCTTCACCCTACTCCACTCCCCGAGTACCCAACTCGAGAGTTACTTCACTAGTTAACAAGCTCCATTCTCAGTGGAGAAAACCTTACAACGTCGCTTATATTATTTTCCGACACTAAGCTAAATGTCGAGTCCTTCTTTGGGTACAACCAAACCCGTTATGTTTTATGGCCCAACATAACAAACCTTGTGTTTTAAGGCCTAAACACATAAACCGCGTCGCTTACATTATTTTCTGACACAAAGCTAGATGTCGAGTTCTGATCTTAGCTAGAACCGATCTACCACTCACAAGTGTATTTTGAGGACTAAAATACTAACTGCTCACACACGTATTTTCACACCTAAAATACTAACCCGATCTACTCGGTCTAACTACTACACAAGATTAGAGGTTATGTGGTTGATGTATAAATTACAGCGAGATCGTAACAACGTTACGTATACACAAACTAATCTATAATACATCGTATCTTGACGATTAGGAGTATTCTTCTCTTGTACTTGAAGGGAAAGATTGGATCACTTGTTAAACAATTGTTTAAACAAGTTACATGATCAAAGACTAAAAGATATGTAATCTGTTCTAAAACAGAGAAAAACTGTGTGAGAAAGGGTGAAAAATAATGTGGGAACAGTCCACTATTTATAGGCAAAGTTGGGGACGTTTTTGGCCTGGCGATCCCTTATCTATGCCTAGCGGTCCCCTGATTGATAAGGGGGCCGCCCAGCCTATAAGGGGGCTGACCAGACTAGGACGCTCCTAATTTTTTCATTTTCTGGAGAAATGTTTTCTGGTTCAGGTTTTTCTGTTTTTAAAGGGGAAAACCTGATTTCAAATATATATTTGAATAAAACATTTCTTTTAATTACAAAAATATTTTGTCTAATTTATTTTTGTTACATTGTAAAAATGTAAAGTTTAGGACAAAAAGGTTTTACTTTCATCATCCAACAAGTTTAAAGTTTGTTTGTTCGTACCTTTAGTGATTTACGTCGGGTGCAAACTTATATATGTGTTGAAGCAGACTTAAGACGTTGAGAGATGTTGACGTATGTATGCATTGATGATTTGTGATTACGAGTAACTTGTGCACTTTACGTTATGTATTACAAGTTACATGTTTGTCATCACCAAAACACAAAGAGACTGTATAGATTAAATATCGTAATTTTTGCACTAACAATCTCCCCTTTTGATGATGACAAAATATGTAAACTGTAACTCATAGTAAAATGTAAAAGTTACTCGTTTACACTCCTTCTTCCCCTTTTGTTAAAACAAAAAGGTAGACACTCCACCTTTCATTCCAATAGGCGGGATTTCTAATACACTTCCTTTCTTGAAATAAGAAGGTGAGTTTGCATCATCCTGAGTGAAGTCTTGCTTCTATCAACCCCGTTCAATCAATCCACAAGCTATCTACTTTGATACACTCAAGCTCCCCTAGCTCATTGCACTCCTATGACGCTTGCATCCCCTTGTATTGACTCTTGTTGCTAAAGAATACATGGATCAAATTACTTACAAAGACTTAACATTGAAAAAAGTGTGTAGATGCATGCTTGTAGGATGATCGACGAATGCAATATAAATGAGTTGGATGTTTGCAAATGCTCCATCTTGGTGTATGCTCCCCCTTATTTGGGGTACCAATGGATCAAGCTATGGAAGCGTGCTACAAAACAAAGTTACTAGACAAGTACACATATGTATAATTTTGATGATAGCTAGACACTAGCGGGGAATAAGACATGCACGTCTTAGGTGTAAGTATTCTAAAGTATGACACTTTCAAAGAAAATTTGAAACTTAGACAATGCAATCATTGTTTCAATAACAACAACCTAAATGGAAAAAAATTAGACGTATGCTTAAGACATGACAATGTTTAGGAACCAATGATAAGATTCGACCAACACATGCTTAAGAACCAAGACGCATGCTTAAGGACTAAGACTCGACCAATACCCTTTGGTATCATACCAACTTTAATAAACGAAAACAAAATTCGTTTATTAATAGACACACCATTATTATGAGAATGACTTCTTCCAAGATGTCATTTGGATAAGGAGTATTAACGTATTTTGAACGACATGTTCCTTATGATATCATTATCTAACCAAGATGATGATTTGGATTTGGATAGACTTTCGTCAAGGGTTGTATTGAGAGATTCTTAAATCCTTAAGGTTTCTTTTGTAAGCATCAGGTATGCTTTTCATGTTTAGGGTGTTTAAGGAAAAACATTATTGTAGGACTTTAGGTCGAACTAAATGTTGACGATAAAGATGATTTGTTGGGTGTTTTGTTGGTTGTCAATGTTGACAAACAAAGGTGGAAATAAGTTGGTAGTTCTTTCATGGTGGTGACATATGGGTTGTTAGTTCTTATATGGTGATGTGATTGATTATGAGTGTAACGGCTATAAAGATTGTATTTGAGAATGTGACGCATTTCATTTCAAAATTCACTTGACTTTTGACAACATAGGCAAAGATTCTTATGAGTGTCGAGATATGAGGATGATCCGTTGATCTATAGAGAGATATCAAGTTGGGCATAGGTTTGTGCATTATGAAAGGTGGTTCAACTCGCATGGGTTGTAGTGGTGGTAAGTCACTATTTGGTTTTGATTATGGTGGTGGTGAAGGATTACACAGTGAATCTTCTTATGAAGATGACTCGGTGGATGACTCAAGATTGGTAATAGTAAGGATGACTCGGTTTTCATTTCACCTTGTTGGTTTGAAGATGTACTAAAACTAATCATCACTATCAAGAGTGAATAATAGTTATGAGGTTTGGATTGTAAGGTAGAAGTGTTTCTTGTGAGTTGAAAGGGAAGTGAGTGTTCTTGAGTGTGTTTGGTGAAAGACTCTTTATGTACGAAGTGTTTTCCTTCCTGATGTGTCATTGTGTAGGTGTTATTTATGTATCAAGTTTTACTATTTATTTTATGCCGACTATACCTAAAAACAACACTTTAACGGGCAGTGTACCCGGTCAATTGTAGTTTCATTGGTAAGTAGGGTGTCGATTACTAAGAGCGAGAGCGTTAATTCCTAATTCTATCAGTATTTTAGTTATCTAAGTTAAACCTAAAACTAATGCAAAAGGGGGGTTTCAGCCTGAGAGACTGGCACGAGTTTGGGTATCTAACCTAAGGTTTTGATGACAAGTAAAGCAATAAACACACACAAGAAGACAAACAAACGATAGAGAAGCGGTCAAGAACTAATGTAAGGAAAACGTATCAACCATGAATAATCCGATAAAACGCAGGTTTGTTTATTTAGTGCAATGATTGACTTATCTTGAAGGGCATATCATTCCTAGACTTAGGCGGTACTTCTTCCTAAGACCTAGACACGCTAATTCTGTCACAATTAGACGCATCCGCATAAAGCATCCTTATGTTGATTATAATCTATCTTAGGATCTAAGTAATGGTGCTCTTACTAAACCCTAGCTCATGGAGACTTTACCCACTTACTGCTTAACGGCTCTTTATATACTAGTAGTCCACTGTCTGAGTCCTTACCAATGGAATAAGAATGTACTCGTTGATACCAAGGTCACCTTATGGCTCAACTAAGCTCACTAATCTAAAGGCAAAGATAGGTCAATATTCTGATCCCTAATGATCTAGATACTATAAATGCATATAAAGAGCTACCCATGACTCTTACCTACGCCACAAAACAACACCAAAGTTGCAGCGCATTAAATATGTAGGACTAGACCCAGTTGAATGATAGGTCGCATACTTAAGCACGTAAACAAGTATAAATTGATAAACATAATCAACAATCAACGATAAATTAAGCAATCAATATAAACAAACCAAACATTAGATATTCATAAACATGGCTGATACCTAAAGGTATCAGCCGATAGTCATTGTAAAAATACACACGGTTTGATATATGAATGATTAAAATAAAGAAACCTCAATCGAACGATTATTCGGTTACGCGAAGATTACAAGAGTTTTCCTATGATATTGAGGCTCTTTTCTGACCTTCTATGCTCCTTTATTCGTCTCTTGGTCGACTTGGTGGTTTAGGGATTCACTTGCATACCTAAAACTGAGTTTAGGGTCATCTATTTATAGAGTCTGAAATCGCGTCGATACGCCGTATCGAGCAATGTGGGATACGGCGTATTGGGGATTTCTTGGAGTAAGGACCACGTTTGATATCTTCCAGAATCTTCGTATATAATAAATCTTGAATACGGCGTATTGAAGTTCCTGGATACGACGTATTGGACTTGAATCCTTCATGGTATCTGGTGAAGTGTAGGCACAGATACGTCGTATCTTTTAGATGGATACGGCGTATTGATGTAAAAATAGTTAGTTCTTCTTTGTTGACCAAAGTATTATATACGGCGTATCGTTGATGTGGATACGGCGTATTATTCAAAGTCAGGCAATGGTCTTTTGATTCGTCAAAGTTTTGGATACGTCGTATAGGTCTAGAATAATACGGCGTATTGGCTGTCAGATCAGTAGACTTTCTCGAACTCTTCGTTTATACTCCAAAATGCGTGCCTTTTAGCTAATCTTCACCAAGTACTCCATAATCACTGCAATTCTCAAATACAAACGATTAAGTAACAATTCTTTGCAATAATTATACAAAATGGGTTAATCACACGGGATAAATGATGCTATAAAATAGACGTTATTTGATGTCATCACTTCCCACTAAATCCATGCTCATCCGGACATAAGGTGTGTAAAAATAAAGAAGAGGACAGATGAAGACGGAAGCGATGAGCTTGACAATGTCAAGAGGGATGATGGTTAGCATACGATGAACTTCATCCACAAAGCTATGTAGCTCTTCTTGAGCATTGTGAATGTTCTTAGAATAATCACATGACGAGGTATGAGTGAGACTTGATTTGGAACCCAAGGATGATTTCGAGTGATGATTTCAAGATCACTACATGCCGGTAGGTGATCGCAATTTTCCAAAAGACAAAGAATGTTTTCATTGACGAAAAGGAAGAGACTTAAAGTACCAATTTTGTTATAGACACATTGTCCATTATTTGGAAGACCGATATAATCAACAGACTCTTAGGGAGTAAGGATGATACAATGGTTTTCTACCCTAAGATCAATGGAGAAAGTTCGATCCTCATTATGTATGAGGTGAGCATGACGATAAAACATCATGACATTCCTATGGGGATGAAAGGAACTAACAGAAATGAATATACTTAGTCTCAAGATGTATATATTTACACAAGGATAGAAGGAACTACGAATCACTTTTGTTGGAACTCGTAAGTACTTTGTCATGGAAGGTTGATGTTAGCTTTTAGCTTTTGGATGAGCGTTTTAACATATGTTGTTAAAAGGCTTGAATATGAAATTTTGAATATGACCTTTAACATTTGCGATCTCAAGTTAAAATTACTTGAATATTTAGGACGAAATATTTAAGTTGTCAAACCTACTTAGAGGTGCGTTAGATTTGTATATAACCTTTCCTTGATAAAAGAGCGGACTCTTTAAAAGAAAGCGCGATGATGATTAAGAAAATGTGTGCATAAAGACTCTGTGAGATTTAAGACCATTTTGCGACTATTGTGACTTTTTATATTGTGACAATAGAGATCGAGTGAAATTGAAAGAAAATATTATAGTGTGAGGAG
>BQNB010188615.1:0-10361 GCA_026074375.1 Tanacetum coccineum | reverse complement strand
ACGAGTGGTTTAGGGTTTCGGCTTAGGATTTAGGGTTTTAATTCATAGATTAGGGTTAGGATTAAGGATAGATTAGGGTTTAGGATTAAGGTTTAATGTTAGGATTGGGGTTTAGGATTAGGTTTAAGGTTTAAGATTAAGGTTTAGGGTTTAGTTTTAGGTTTAAAATAAAATTAGGGTTTTAGGGTTTCGTTTAAGGTTTAGGGTTTTAGATTAAGGTTTTAGGATGACTTAGGGTTTAGGTTTAGGGTTCGGGAGTCATGCATTAAGTGTTTGTACCATCTGTTAAAGTGGTGGTAAGAAACTAAAGTGATTTAGGAGGTAAAATGACCTAGTTTGGTTTTCTTGCATTATTGACTTGTACATTGGGCTTTAGAAAGTTGTAACTTGATTTAGGAGGGAAACAATATTAAAATGTTGTGCATTGTACACTTGTACACATTCTTGAAGGTTTGCACATTCATTTATATGTATATATTACATATAATTAGGATTTTGATATAAATGTTAATGAATAAAGTATGTTTTGATATAATGTTGTAAATGGTATGTTAAATTGATAATGTACTTGGTAAAATGATATTAAGATATAGACTTGACACATTAGGATGTTTACATGATATAAACATAGATATAGATGGCATTGGTAGAGGTTGTGTGAGCTCGTTTACTTTAGAGATGCAAGTTACGTTGCATAATGAGATAAAGCAAAAATTTCCTTGTAAAAATGTGGTATATATATAATAGATGGAAATTACAGTGCATCTAATTTAATAGATGGATAATTACATTGATGAAACTTACGGGTTGTTATAAAATCAATGCTAATCACATACATTGCCATGCACCTCGATGCACGCAAGTACAATCAAACCACATAATTTTCACATAGCAGTCATAAGCACATAACATTGTCCCAAAAACAAAACCACATTTCGCATAGTTCAGAACATCAGTTCAAAACATATTTGAGTATCATTTTCCCCCAACGGAAAAGATTTAAAAATGGGGCTACGAGAACTCACTTCAACAGATGATAATAACCGCACAAATAATCTCTGCACAACATACAACGGTACCCGGCTACGACCTAACATTAATTTCACGTTATTAATATTATGTACAAAATTGCCTTTTTGTACAAGAGTTTGTCCTTACTCACACAAAATCCTTGTTCTCATTACATAACCCTTATTCTTATTACAAAACCCTTATTCTCATCTCAAAACCCTTATTCTTATTACAAAACCTTTATTCTCATCTCAAAACCCTTATTCTTATTACAAAACTAGATTTTTTATAGAGAAAATAAAATGAAAATATTTTTGGTATTTTTAAAGTTTTTATATAAAAGAAAATAACATAGAAATAGAAAATATTTTTTTGATTTTTATTTTTTATAAGTACAAAATTAAACTTTCAAAAGAGAAAGGATCTTCAAGGCATTCACTTCAAAAAACACGTGAAAATCGGACAATCCTCTCCGGCAGCAGCCCCAAAAACTGATTCGTCGATAATGTATCGGTATTAATATCCCCGTTAGATATAAAAATTGCTTAAGGACAAACAATGATCAATCTTTCGAGTGTCAAAATCCCAACGAGAATTGAATTGAAAACTACGTTTATGATTGAAATTTTAAATGCTTGATTATCTTTTTAATTTTGATTTTAAACTAAGAATATAATAATAATAAACTAGATAAAGATAAGCTAAGCAATTAAACTAAGAGATATATAAAAAAAATATGCTTGCTAAGTGGTTTGTTTTGATCCTTAAGTGTGCTTAAATTAATTAAGTCCTTATCGATGAACCAATATCTTTCAAACAAATTATCTTCTCACAACGTTGGTTTTTATTGAAAACAATTTTTATTAAGATATTGACTACTAAATTAATGCCTAATTATTCTTACGGCTTTTGACCGTTCGAATAACCAAAACAATAATCTAAGTAATTCGAAAATCACTAATCAATATTTCACTTTTATAATCACACTTAATTCAATAAACAATTAAACACTTAACAAGCATATAAGAAAACTACTCACTGCACATCACAAAACTAACAACAATCATTCTAATAAGCATCAACATATTATAAAACTACAAATTATGCTACTTTTTACAATGGATTAAAAAAGGAAGAAGATTAGAACCCGAATAATAAAATCGATACGAATAAAACCACCCGATTTAATAAGCTAAAGCAAATAATTAAATTCGATCTAGCTTATTAAACCCATAAGCTCCGGCCTTAGATGTAGAAGGGTAGAATAAGAAATAAGACATGAAAAGTTAGGACAAAATAAGCTAATATGATTAAAAACCTTTTTAGAAAATAAGCTACTTTTGAAAACTATATGTAAAATTAAATTTTGAAAGCAAAACTAAATAGCTAATAAGCTATAAAAACTAAAAATCTAACTAATAAGCTCTCGAAACTCAAGAAACCTCAAGACTTAATGAATAAGCCAAGGTAATAAGCACTCACGGTTTCCTTTTCCATGTTCGAATCGAGCTTAAAATGAGCAAATAAGCAAATCGAATAAGCTATAAGTTTAACCGAATAAGAGATAAGCCTCTACAAGCTAGATCTATACTCTCAATAAGCTTTAAGTCGAATAAGCTATATAAACAGCTTATTCGAGCACCAATAAGCTTAGAGAAGAAAATCGAAATAAGCTAGATGAGCGTATTCGATAAAAAAAATAGAAAAGAGAAGAAAAAGGAATAAGCTCAAAACTATTTGGTTATATAAGCTTAAATCCCAACCAAATAAGCTAGAAAAATCTTATTCGAACCAAAAAATAAGCTAGAGAGAAAAGCTTAACAAAACTTAACGAAAATAAGCTTAACTAAACAACTTAATTATAAGCTTATTCGACCATGGCTAATAAAAGAGATAAAAAAACTAATCGAATAACCTAAGGTATAACTTATTCAAACACCTTCTTATTTATAAATAAGCTAGGAGAATAACCAAACGAAATAAGCTAGAATAGAGGGATTATTTTCGAAATAAGCTAAAGAAAAGGAAAAAGAAATAAGCACCGTGAATAAGCTAAACAAAACTCAAACCATCTTCATTAACTCATAAAACAAGATCTTATTATAATAAGCTATAAGCTGTAAACAACTTTTTTACAAAAGCCTTATTAAGCTAAACTTAAAACTAAAAATAAGCTAAAACTACTTTTGAGAAATTAAGCTAAAAATCTAATAATCCCAAAATGCCTGTGCGTGTAATCCTTTTATAGCCAAAAAGAGAGTGAGGGCATAATCGTCCTTTCACTGAGCCAACCAATCATAGTCCAAGAATAGGGGGTACAGTTGTAATTTTATGTGAAGAGAAGCGGGGCACGAAATTTCTAGGAAGCATCATTCAACCGCCAATGATTGGCTTGGATTTCCGCACCTCGTATGCCAAAGAATAATCATTTAGATCCACCAATATCCAACCAACACGTGTCCTCTTTCATGCATTTTTTTAACGCATACACATTCCTTGTATCTGAATCAAATTCCTTGCAAAATTATTTAGAAAAGGTTCTGCCGAGTGTCTCCTCTTGATTTGCCAAAATTTAATATAGTGGGTGAGAGTGGGAAGGCCACTGTAGAATATCACTCGCTAGCATTGCACTGGGAACTAAATATTGATGTTACAAATTCATCTTGGGCTGAAATTAGTAATTAGGCCAAGTTTTGCAATATCTGCTGGGCCGAGTTTTACTTTGGGCTGAGATCATCCAACAGCTACTAGGCCGATAATTCTTGGGGTGGCTTGTTGTTACATTTGGACTTAAATAAGTAAGGGTCAGTCTGACCCATATAAATGGTGTCGGGTCGACCCAATAAGAGATGAAGGTACCGTCAGACTCATAAATTTACGCTCTTTCCATTGGAGTGCTCAAGGAATTTTTTTGACTTCTTCTTGATCTCTAATAATTAGTAAACTTGATCGAATCAAACCCGAAAATTCTCGTTTTTGCTTTGTTTTCAATCCTTTGTACCTGCAAGACATAACAACACAAAAAAATATATTTGCAATATAATTAAGCATAATTTAGTGTTATTAGTCCGTTTTATAGTGTTTTCCTAGGTATAAAAGATGTGTGTTTTAGCACACATCACAAACCTTAGAGCAAAGGGTGTAGTGACACAACTTTCCATCTTCATTTGGGCCCCACCCACTCACAATTTTATTTTCTTTTCCATTTTCCACACAAATTAAAATTCATTTCATTAAAATAAAATTACAAATACGAAAATAGAAAATACAATACGGAAATAGAAAATACAATACGGAAATAGAAATTCATGGTTGATGTAGTGCCCAGACATGCTCAATGAGACTCCGTTGAAGCCTTGAATGTGTTTGTTTATCTCGAAGTTCTTTTGCTTTCCTCTGACGGATTGCACATCGCTCGACCCATGTCCTTAATATATTTTGCTATGGACAGATGTAAATTTCACCCGCTTCGGATACCGCATACCTTTGATTTTTCAAAGCTTGAGCCACTCAGCTATGTCGTCGAGATCGGACGAATCGGAAAAGCTTGAGTTACTCATTTTTATAAAATGTAGATTGAATGTATTTGTGTGTGTTTAAAATGAAAAAATATGGGATATATATAGATAAAAAAATTAATTTTAATAAATTTTTTTAAACGTTTGCAACGGATAGTTTTTGGGGGTGGGTCCTATTTTCAAACGGCTAAATTGTGATTCGTTTTGTGATGAAATGCTCGGCAAAGAGGGGGGAGGGGGCGGTGTGGCGGCGAAGCCCGGTGAAGTGCCACCTCAGCCACGATGAGGGGCCTTCGCCATTACATCGTTTGCTCTTAGGATCTTTAAAAAACTCTTTGTTCAGAAGACTAATATCTATGGTATGAACTCCATCCCATTCCTCTTTGATGTATGGAGGAGTAGAGTCACTCGAGACTTTATCATAAGGATATGACATATAATAAGGACCAGGGACAGGAGGAAGACTCTCTCTCTGAAACTCATCACCAGCAGTACCTCCAACCTGAGCGTCGTAACAATAACCGATAACCAAATTCTCATCACCTTCATCAGAGCCAATATAACCATCCTCCTCGTGATCGGGGTCACATGGCTCATCCACACTAAAGTCAGTATCTTTAGACTCGGTAACATGCGAGACAGGAGCATCTCCACCAGTATCAAGAACCTGAGCATCTGCCTCCAAAAGATGATGAGTGTCTCCATTGACACCTACATACAAAAGTATAAGATTTTAAAAAAAGAACAACATTTAGAAAAGTTAAAAGGAGGAGATAGCTAGAAAAGATAAGTTTACCATGAGACACTTGAGAACCTGCCCTAGTCTCTCTCTTTAGACCCTCAGAAGACTCAATGTTAGTTGCTGCAAAATCTTCCTTATCTGGAAGAATAATTGGTGGATAAGTCACGACTAGTCCAATCCTTGGGTCAAAAGTTCAAAGTGGGATAACATTTATATACTCACCTTGGCTGATATCGTCTGGGTGCTCAAAGGCATCAACAGCAGGCCCTATGTCATCACCCTGACCATCATCATCAAGGGTATCATCATCAGCCTGCTCTAGCCCATTACCAGATCCCGCTCTAGAGTTCTTCTTACCTACCTTGGTCTTCTTGGTTACATTGGTAGACACTTCCAGCCGAGTAGAGGCTTTTTGCTTAGCTGCGTTCTTAGCCTTTGTAACCACTCCACGATCAGGTGAGTAACTACAATCTCCTCCAGAATAGCCATGGGAATTATAGTCCCGGAAGGAGTAGGTCATGTGGTATGATCAGCAACTCGTCCCAAAAGAGGAATACCTAAATTATGTGGCTCCTTTCTAACCTTCGCCCCATCCAAAGAAGGCATGCGAATGAAGTCGTAGATACTCATAACTACAAAAAGAAACGATCATTAGATATATCAAGGAAAGCTAAACAATAACCTAACACACTTAGAAAAATAAAGTAAGCCCCCCGTACCAGTGCCGTCAAGGCGTCTTATTACTAGATCACACAACAGGTTGCGCCACACTTTGCTAATTCCAAATCGGGACAACACACCCTCTAGAATAGTACGAAGCCTATAATATGAGCACTCAACCAGTCAACATGACCCTGGTCAAAGGCTGTGGGAAGATCATCCGCAACACATGAATCCGGATGCCTCTAGGTAATGTGAAATGAAATAACCCTACGGTCTATCAAGAAAAAGTTCATCTTCCACTCTTTCAATCTAGACCTAGTGTCTTCCATACACACAAGTATAGTCCCTCTACGTTTGGCAAAGGAAAACCAATCCCCCGGTTTGGAAAGTATTATTGCAAGAATGTGTACTTAATTGTTTAAAAGTGTTATTTGCAGTAATTGAGGAGTGATTTATGAAGACATGCTAAAAGGCGCATATTTTGGAGATAAAACGAAGACATTTGAAGATTTCTCTATTCTGACCAATACGCCATATCCAGGAAAAGAGATACGGCGTATCAGCGCCACGTCTTCACAAGAAAATGCGTATCAACGATTCCCAATACGGCGTATCAACCTTCTGCCATACGCCGTATCCATGATGATAACTATGCAGAGATACGAAGATATTTGTATTTTAGGAATGTATATCGTTTTGATTATAAACTTTGCGCGTACTCCAAGGGATACACCCAATACGCCGTATTAGCCCAACCCTATACGGCGTATCCATCATTTTCAGAGGTTATAAATAAAAGACTTAAAAATGAGTTTTCGGTGTGCAATATCATATTCTTCATACTTTACTTATAAAAGACTCATAAAGACGATTTTATGAAGAAATAAGAGAAACAAGGTAAAGAATCGATCACATTTTCCATAGAAGACACCGTGTAATTTCCTTACTCTTGTAATCATAAGACATCGTGTAATTTTTACTCTCTTAATCGTTCGATTTTAATTGTTTGATTACGCTTGTATAATTACAATGATTGTAGGCTAATACCCTCGGGTATTAGCCATCTTAATGAAAGTTTAATGTTTGGTTTGTTTTAAAATCGATTTCTTAATTAATCGTTGATTGTTTAATTATGTTTATCACCTAATACTTGTCTATGTGCTTGAATATGCGACCTATCATTCAACTGGGTCTAGTGATACCTAAAAAGTAATCTAGATACTGGGATAGCTCTCCATATCGTGTTTTATATTACTAGACCAATAGGATCACAAATAACGTTCTATCTTTACCTTTTAATTATGAGCTTAGTTAGACCGGTATGTGACCCGTAATGTTTCAGCAATCATGTTCTTAATTAATTGGTAAAGACTCGAATAGTAGACTACCAGTATATAAAACACCGTCAAGCAATAAGTGGGTAAAGTCCCGATGGGCTAGGGTTTTAACAGGATCACCACTGCTTTGATTCCCTAAGATAGATTATAATTAAACTAAAGGATGCTTTATGCGGATGCGTTAATTGTGACATGATTAATCGTGTCTAGGTCTTAGGATGATGTCCCGCCTAAGTCTTAAGAATGATATGCCGCTTCGAGATAAGTAAATCATTGCACTAAAACAAACAAACCAACGTTGAACTGGATTTAATATGGCTAATACGGTTTTCTATTATTTTGCTTGTACCGCTTTTCTATCTTCTGATTTTCTTCTTTTGCGTTTATTGTGTATTAAATTGATATTTGTTACCACTAAACCTGTGCCAGTCTCTCAGGCTGAAAACCCCCCATATCTGTTAGAAGCGTATATAGCATAGGTTTAACAAGTAAATAAAAATAACTTAACTAGAGTAATTGAAATACTGATAGATTATTAGGTTAACGACCTCACTCTTAGTGTTCGACACCCTACTTACCACGAAACTCCACCCGATCGGGTACACTGCCCGTTAAAGTGTTGTTTTAGGATAAGTCGGCTAAATATACATATAAAACTTAGTAATTAATAAATTAACCCTACACGACAGCACATCAGTATGCATATCCTTTTTAGCCATAGAGAATAAAAAGTGGAAATTAATGAATACCTTAAAACTTCGACTGATACAAAAGTCTTATGAGCTCCTCAGGAAACACAAACCTCCGATTGAGACTCTAGGGACACTCTAAGTTCCCAACGAAACATGATAAACCCAAACAATCCAAACACCCTCCAATCGGGACCTACAATAGATAATCGGATGAAATTCCATAAGACCAAAACCCTGATGGAAACCTTGAGTGACCAAACCCTTGGCTCATCCTAACCTCCGATGGAGACCCTCGGGGTACCTCGAGCTCCGATCAAAACCCTCTGATCGAAAGCCCTCAAGCTCCGATTAAAACCCTCTGATCAAGACCCCCAGCTACCGATTGAAACCCTTCACCCTAACCTACCGATCGAAACCCTCACGGAAATACAATCTCCGATCGAGACTCCTTGAAAAGAATCTCCGATAGAGACTCTTTACCTCAACCTCTATCAAAACTATGCTCTATTTAACCACAGATCAAAGCCCTAAAGAGGAACCTCCGATGGAGGCTCTGGCGTGGAAGCTTCGGTTGAGACTTTAGAGCGGAGGCGCTAAAAAAATAGGGCAGTAAAAAAACTAATGAAGTGGGTGAAAAGTTTGTATGAGGAAAAATAAGGTAAAAAGTTGTATTTATAAGGCTTGGGAAAAGGCCAAACAAAAAATATAAAAATAAAAAATGACACTTTAGATGACATGTGCCGAGCAAGCCCGAGACGTAAGGCCCATCAGGTATAGACACCTCATGTGATATGTTTGGCCGAGCAAATGCCACATAGATGCATCAACAATCAAAAGTATTTTTTACACCAATTTCACACGGTAAAGATAACTTTAAAAAATTTATGTTCTTGAAATGTCTCGATACTACATCCGAGCGGGTAGCTCGAATGACTAGACAAGCTTTTTTTTAAAGTCTAGTACCAACTCTTTAACAATACGTTGACACTAGACTAGGGGGACATGATGAGGTATATGGTCTCATTCGGATACTTTGGGGGAGACAATCACAATTAACTCATAATATTCGTAAGACAAAACCACTCCATGTTGGAACGGTCTACTGGAGTAGCTGGGGTGACGAAGGCCACCGCAGGTCCAGAGGCAATGATGCTGGAGCAGTGTCTGCACAGGAGGTAAGGAGCAGTGTCTCCTCAGGAGGTAAAGTAAGGAGAAGTGTCTCATCCGAAAGTAAGGTAAGGAGCAGTGTCTCCTTATGAGGTAAAGCATTGTCTCCATCACAGCTAGTACATTGACAATTGACGTACATTGTACGAAGACGTACGAATAGCACATACGCTTGGTCCACAACCAGTACTTGGAGCATAGAGACAACCTTGACTCCGAAGACCAAGCATGATGCTCACCAGCGACTTATGCGCTGCCTCTAGAAGCCAACTTAGCTTCCAGAATGCCCGTGTCTTGGAGCTAAGCCTAGGTAGTATATAATGCACTGTTAACACACATAAACAGAAGAGGTTACACACATACATACACACACACACACTTCTCTTTACTCTCTCTAGTTTATCTCACTAAAACTTATACCAAACATACACTTATTCTCACACCGGAGCTTGGTCTCGGAAACCCGGGGCGAGCTAACAGTGTTCTTTCTTATTTCAGCCTAAGAGATGATGGAGTAGCTGCAGGATCTCCTGATGATCAGGGCTGAGAAGCATTCACGAAAATTTGCTTCAACAAATAGCAAATGGGTAATTATCAAACTTGTTACACGTAAAAAAAGAAAGAAAAGTTCGTATGTATATAATTGTAACAGAAAGTAAAATACTTTTTAATTCAAGTACTCAAGTGAGACATTAAGTCGTTTACCTGAGTTTGTTTAACGGGTGCTTATAAGTTATAACTCACTGTTTCATATGTATAAAAAAGAAAAGGTTAGCTTCACTAAGGTAATAATCGTATGTACTTATCTATATTTATAATATATTTAAAGAGTAAATAAAATTCTTTAAATTTAAAAACGTAAAATTAAGTAATGTGTTATACCTAAAATACCTTTTGAAATTATATTTTTTAACTCTCCCACATAAAAAAGTCTGACTTGTTTTTACATATGTTTGACTTATAATCATTTACCCTCTTAGGGTAAATACTTTTTGTTAGCCTCAAAATATTGAGTCGAACAATGGAAGTTCGTTCATAATTATATTAGGTCTCGGTTACTAAATTAATATACGTTGTAATAGGCTAGACGGGTAAACGGGCTCTTATTTGTAATCTAATCGTGGTTTGGTTAAGTTTTTGGAAGAAAAAAGTGTCCTTTTGTGTTTCTTGTTCTTCCTAGCTTATGTCTTAGCAAATTCGTGGCTAGAAAACTCATTTTTCTTAGTTTTAT
>BQNB010188613.1:0-11935 GCA_026074375.1 Tanacetum coccineum | reverse complement strand
CTGCTGGTGAAGATTGAAGAAAATATTCTAAGTAGTTACTACTGCTTGTACACAGTTAATGCTGTTGGTATATAAGTTACTACTGCTAGTGTTAAAAGTTAATGCTACTAGTACCAATGTTACAATTGCTCAAAGATTAAAACTACTGAAAGAGTTTCTACTGTTAGAGAAAGGATAAAGACAGAAGAAAGGATAAAGATTGTTTGGAGATCAAGATTACTTACGTGATAAGTATTAGTTATTCAAAGAATAGATCATAGAGAATATTCTAAGTTTTAGGAATATATTGTAAATCGACTAGGACTCCTTGGTGTATAAAAGGAGGTCCTAGGGCATAGAGTTTGAGATCTAGAAAAATATACAAAGTATTATTCCTAGCTTCAAGGTTTGTAACCCTAATACTATTGAGAGTATTCGTATTAATGTATTGAAGCTTATTGTGTTTATTTGTGTATTACTGTTTCATTAAGAATTCTTCTTATTGATTAAAGATTAGATTCCGCATAATCTTTAATATATTCAACAAAGTTTCTACAATAATTATGTTAGATTTATCTAGCATAACTAAACCTTAACAAGAATAAAGAATTAAAGATCTATTAAAGTGGTATCAGATCTTGTTGATAAGCTTTGAATTAGAAGAACTTTTTTGAATACACAAGATCTCTTTGCTAGAAGATATGGATTCAGAATCTGCACATATGGTGGTTGCATCCAAAGTTCCAATGCTTAAACATGGTGAGTTTGAGATCTGGAGGATAAGAATAGAATAGTACATCCAGATGATTTGATTGATTATGCATTATGGGAAGTCATAGAGAATGGAAACAATGCACAAAAGACTGATGCTGGAAGATGTTGGAAGGTTTCTGTGTGTGGGAGAAAGTAAGGAGTAATAGCCTTGGGTCCTACAGTAAACTCGTCTGAAGAGGAAGGCTAAAAAAAGTTTGAGGTGAAGGTTAGAAGTACTTTAAATGATGGGCATCCTATATGTGTGTGGTGATCAGTTAAAGTTTAACTCAATTAAGGATGCTAAGCTATTGATGGAAGCTGTAGAAAAGAGATTTGGTGGGAATGCAGCTACTAAGAAGACCCAAAGAAATCTTTTAAAGCAGCAGTATGAAAACTTTATGTCCTGCTAGAGGATGCTAAACATTTGAATAGGTTCAAAAGTTGTGAATAGTCAGTTGAGACGCATCTTTTTTAGTAGAATACGATGTTTCAAACAAGAGATGTGAACCAGAAGCTATTAAGGAGCTTGTCATCTGAGTGGAACACACATGCTGTTGTGTGGAGAAATAAAGCTGAGTTAGAAACAATGAGCATGGATGAATCTCTATAACATCCTAACTGGTTATGAATCAGAAGCGTCAAAGGGGATGTCTAGCTCAAGTTCAAGCAACACAGAACTTGACATTTTGTGTTGTTCTCTTCAAATAACAAACAATAGCAGAACTAATGGAGCAGTTATGTTTGCTCAAGTAGTTATATCTGCTAATGGAGTTTTGATGCTAATACTCAAGTTATAATGCTAGTTTTTGACAACTTGAGTGATGCTGTTATTTATGCATTCTTGGCTAGTCAACCAAATAGTTCTCAACTTGTTACTAAGGACTTACAACAAATTCATCCAGATGACATTGAAAAGATGGATTTGAGATGGCAAATGACCATGTTGACTATGAGGGCTAGAAGATTCTTAAAGAATACTAGAAGGAGGCTTACAGTCAATAACAATGAGAATATTGGCTTTGACAAGTACAAAGTGGAGTGCTACAACTGCCACAAGAAGGGACATTTTGCTAGGGAATGCAGAGCTCCAAGGAATCAAGACTACAAGAACAAGGAAAGTACAAGAAGGACTGTGCCTGTGGAAACATCCACTTCCACAGCTTTGGTGTTGTTGGGTTTCAGAAGTTTCAACAACTTAGTGCTGCTACTTATACAAGTTACTACTGCTAGTTTTACTTAGTGCTGCGGGTGAAGAATGCTAAAGATTCAAGAAAATAGACTAAGTAGTTAGTACTGTTAGTTATAAATAGTTAGTACTGCCAGTATATATGTTAGTATTGGTAGTAGAGTTAATACTGTTAGTAGTAAGTTAGTACTGCTAGCATATATAGATAGTACTGTTTAAGTGATATGCATGAGATATATTAGGAATAGATATGCATGATCACTTAACACGTTTTGTAAGCCCATTAGGGTTTCCTTGGTGTATAAAAGGAACCCTACGGCACTAGTTAGATATACAAGTTTTCACAAATATTCATAGTTAGTAATCTGTAACCTAGCAGATTAATAGTATCAACGTTCTTTTTTATTAATTGTTCTTCTTAGCTAGGTATAAGTTAGTTTCCGCATTAACTAATTCTTCATAGTCATTGTTTCTCTTGTAGTTAGTTTGGATCTATCCAGATTAGCTACCACCCTTAACAGGCTAGAAAGATCTATTCAGACTGGGATCAACAAGTGGTATCAGAGCTTGTTGGGAAACTCTGAGTAAGAAGAATCAAAACAGATCTATTATAAACCTTTACCTTTCAGATCTATTCAATGGCAGGAGAAGATGAATTTAATAATGATAATCCACTACCACCACCACCACCAGTTACACCTACACAACAAGCCCCTCATACTATGTCAACTATTAAACTCCCTATTCTGAAGAAAGGTGAGTACAGAGTATGAGTGTGTGTGTTGTGTGACCATGAAAATGGAACATTATTGGGGGGCATACAGATATTCCTATATGAGAAGGTCATACAACAAAAGAGAATGGTCCAGTACAAGTCTCAACATATACAAATTGGACACCATAAGGGTTTTGCTCTAAAACCGCTGAAGAGATTTTGGCTAGAGAAAGAGAAAGAAAAGCAAGGACTACCTTGCTCATGTCTATACCAGAAGACCATTTTGCAAAATTTCACAAAATGACTGATGCTAAAGATATGTGGGAAGCTATCAAATCTAGATTTGGTAGCAATGGATGAATCCTAAGAAGTACAGAAATACATTCTCAAGTAATGTTGGGGTTTATACATTGAAAGTTTTCTGTAGTCCTAACTTATCAGAAGGATGTGTGCTGACAAAGGTTTATGACAGGTTTCAGAGTCTTCTGGTCAACTTGAGATTCATGGTGTCCAGGTGTCTCCACTGAAGATGCTAATCAAAAGTTTTTTAGGTCTTTACCTGCTTTTGGGTCTCCCACAGTATCCTTGATATAGGTGAGGACCAAGCCTAGGGTACGATACCTCTCAGTTTTGCGATGATCTATTAACAACCCTAGTGTTTTTGATGTCAGATATTAAAAGGCTCTACTGCCAATCATCTTTCCAGCTCACAGGAATGTGGCATTTGTTTCTTCTGAAAGCACTAACAGTACTAATGATGTTAGTACTGCTTATGGTGTTTCTACTTCTTCTGGCTATAACTCACAAAAGGAAGGCTCTTCATCATACACTGATGAACTCAAGTACTCCTTCTTTGCTACTAATCAAGTGGATACACAATTAGATCATGAGATCTTGGAACAGGTTGGATGAGTTTGATTTGTGTAGAAGAAATGGATTTGAAATGATACGTGGCCATGATTTCCGTTGTAGATTGAAGAAAGTGTTTACAAGAGGACAGGGAAAAGGCTACAGTTTGATGCCAAGGAACCAGTTGGGGCTTTAGATTTGGGACATAAGGTTGAGTGATTCAATTGCCATTAAACACATGGCACTTTCTAAAGAGTGCAGGATCAAAAGAAATCAGAAAGCAGAGGGAGAGCTGACAAGGAACACTGGATATAAAGAGAAAGACAATGGAAGGAGACCTGGAAAATAGGAGGAACCTAAAGCTTTAGTAACTCTTGATGGGGATGGTGTTGATTGGACTGGTCATGCATAAGATGAGCAAGAGAACTTTGCTTTGATGGCTCACAGCAACTCAGGCTTCGAGTGTCGCTGAGAGAAGATGGGGGTCTATCCCCTTGTTCAAAAGAATGTGAGGAATCTTGTGTTAAGCTTAAGAAATTATATGATGAACAAAGGGAACAACTTGGTGATGCTAGTATAGAAATTCAAGCCTTAGTATCAAGCCGTTTAAAAAAGAGAAAGCAGGAAGCTCAATTAGTCTATCATTAACAAAATCAACTTATTTATGAAGAAAAAATTAGGTTTATGAAAATTGATTTAGATGATAAAACTAATGTACTCACATATCATAAGAAACTATTAGCAGAAGCTGTAAAAGAAAATGAAGAATTAAAAACCAAACTAGAAAATTTTCAAAGTTCTTCTAAAGGCCTTAGTAAACTGCTAAATAGTTAGATGAGTACTAGGGACAAATCTGGGCTTGGGTATGAAAATCAAATACACGAAGGTGTCTTAAGTTATGAAAAAGAAGTTCTTGAAAGCGTGTTTGACAGTCGGTCTAGTGATGTAGAAGATAGTCTCGAGAATGATAGATTTGCAAAATTTGAAGGAATGCATGCAGTTCCCCCTCCAATGACTGGAATCTACATGCCTTCTAAGTCTGATTTTGGAATAGATGAGTCAAAGTTTACATATGGTCCAAAATAGTCTAAAACTAGTGAATCTGATGCTAAAACCAGTGATACTGCCTCTTGTGAATCAAATTCTAGTGTAGACTTGTGTCTTAAATACCAGACTGTAAATGAACTACAGTAGCTGTAATCGAAAGTTTGGTCTGATGCTTCCTATCTTTTTGTGGTACGTATGAGTCAGACAGTGGATGATGAATATGTGATCTAAACCTTTAAAAGAATAGGATATAAACTAGTTTTGCTTTTGTTAATACTGTTCTCTCGCACTCGCGCGCAAAAACTTCCAGGAAAAACTGTTAAAGATACAAACACATATAGTTCAATTCTAAGCAGGACAAGAGAGACTGAAATGGCTTAATGTCCAAAAAGCTGGGTTTGGGATATGGTTTCACTAAAAAGGCATGCTTTGTATGTGGCAACTTTAGCCATCTTATTAGAGATTGTGTTTTCCTGAGAAAAGAATGGCTAAACAGGTTGAATTGAACAAACAAAGGTAAGGCACTGGTGTGTTAGGGGGGTGAAATAGACCAGTGTGTGTTCAATGTGCAAAGATTGAATCACCAAAACAAATTTGTTCCAAAAGCAGTACTAACCAAAACTGGCATATTTTCCAGTTAATGACTGCTAGAACAAATCTTTTCCTGGTCAAGCAGCAACAATGGTACTAGCTAGGAAAGTTAATACCTGTCGGTCCCTATTGTGATGAAATCAGACCAAGAAATAATTTTTATAAGTCTCATTCACCTATTAGAAGGCCATTTAATAGAACAACAACACCAAAAGCAAATTTTACAAATCTTAAAGTAAATACTGCTGGGGACAAAACAGTTAGTGTTGTTGGGGGAAATAGGAAAATGCTTCGTTAGACTCAACAGTTTTGTAATTGGAGACCCAGAAAAGGACATTTACTGGAACAAAAGTCTCCAAATCACATATATTGGATCACAACTTTAGTAAAAATGTTAATTTTAAAGATCCACTAGGGCAGCACAAGTCAACAATGGTTGGGTCCCTTTAAGAGAAACTAATTTCTCTTATTTGGATCGTGCAGGTTGATCCACAGAAAAAGCTTTAAAGAACAAAGGGATTGTTGATAGTTGGATGTTCCAGGCACAGATGGAAACGCAAAGCCTACCTTGTTGTAATATCAAGACTATAATGTGGCTCCTGTTGCTTTTAGAGGTAGGTAAGAGAGTAACGGATTACTATATCTGGTTAAAGGAAAAATAAAGAACTAGAAAGTTTAGATTTGAGGATGTGAGCTTGTGAAAGAAACTCACATATTTTAATCTTTTTTATGGTGTCACAGAATGGTGACAGAAGAACAAGGTTCTCTTCACAAACACTGAATGTCTAGTTGTTGTCCCTGACTTTAAGTTGTGCATGAAAATCAAGTATTTACTTAGAGTCCTCACTGACAAAACAATATTGTACAGTTTCAACTAGAGAAACATTTGTTCCTTTGGAGGTTTAGCTTGTTTGATTGCAAAGGCCACATATGATGAAGTGCTAACAAATGGGCGATTGTGAAGGGAATATGTTGGAGGTTTGGCATCTGTTTGGAAGTTTAAAAAACTTAAATAAAACTTGTAAAGGGAACCTTGTAAAGAGGTTTACCTTCAAATATTTTTCATAATTTATCACACCTGTGTTGCTTGTTCAGAAAGGAAAGCAACAAAAAGCCTCTGTAAGGCCTAATTAGTGAGCTCTATTGCTGAAGCCCTTACAACTTTTACTTAAGGACTTATTAGGACTAATCTGTAAGGCTCTCAACACCCAACTAAACAATCAATAACACCCATCATCAAAACTCTTAAACTAAATTTATTAAAAAAAACCTCCCACCTTCACCCCACTATTCCAAACCTTCAAACAACCTCCCAACCCTCCCCAACCCACCCCCCCTTTAACCCCCACAATTCATATCACCATTACACCAACCTCCCCCTTCTTCCCAACAATCCAAACATTTACCCCTTTCACCTCACTCCACCTAACATCTCCACCCCCCCCCATTTAATATCACACTCACTCCCCTCCCATCACACACATTAATACACCCCATACTCTCACACATACATTACACCAAACAAACAACCACCACCCACCCACCAACAAAACCCCCAAAAACCCACACCCACCACCCCAACCCCACCACCACTCACAACCCCCCCCCACCCCCCCACCCAAAACACCCCACACCCCCACCCCCCACCAAAACCAACATCTTCCTACATCATCCAACCCCCACCAACCCCCCCCCCACCACCCCCAACACACCAAACACCACCACCCCCACCCCCACAACTCACCACCAAGTCACATCCCCCCCCACACCAACACACATAAACATTAATAGGATGTGTCAGCTCTCACTCCCCCACACAAACCATCTCCCACTCACCACAAGAGACCAATATCAGAGACACACCCATCTAAACACACCCACATCAACCAAAGACCACACAACCTGACCTACACCACACCCACATAACAAACCACCACCCCCCCTCCACCCCCCTAACATCTATCTATATTCCCAACCCACCCCACCTCCACTCACCCACCCAACCATCTACCAAGAAATAGACAAACCACCCTACAATCCACACAGTGAGACAACCCACCCCCACCCCACCCCACTTAAAACCACATCCTTCCTCCACCACATCCCCTAAACCCCCACCCCCACCCAACACAACACCAACCCACACAACTCAAATCCACTCTCAACCATACTACCCTTCAATAATACTCTCCCTCACCACAGTACACTCTCCCCACCCCTCCACAATCACCACCATAACCACCACTCTAAACACTCTCCACAAACCCCATATCTACAACAGTTCCAAACTCCTGTCCCCTACCACTCATATCCAACCACTAATATCTCTAATCTACCTGACACTTTGTCACAACCCACACCACTACCACACAATCAAAATGTGACGAATTAATCGCCCTCATCCATACATACTCATACCCTCCAGTGTGGAAACAGGAGATATTCTAGAAGTCGCTTCTATCTCTCCCTAACTACTACCTATAAGTCCATCCCCTCAGCACCTACTCATATATATATGTAGACTCCCCACCCCACCACCCCAATACCACCCCCACCCCCACCACCTCTGTAGTCGACCCTCCTCTACACTACCCCGCCCCATCCCCACACCCCCCCACCAGATATACACACTTACTACAACACCCCATACCACTATCCTCCCCCCCTCCTAGACCATACATCACCCCCACCCCTAATCAACCACACTATCCATCGACCCATCCCTGTTGACAATTCAACTTCACACTTCCACTACCATGTCCCTAACTTACCTGCTTCAATAATCCCAGTCAATTTCTACAAGTACTAAATAAACAACTGTAAAATCTCTCTCTCTCACTAAAAACATACACAACCCCCCCCTCCCATCTAAATTCCGTATCATTAATCACACCACCAAACCAACCCACCACAACCCCACACAACCATAAATAATAACAAAATATAACTAACGTCACATAAAAGATTTCAACTCCCAATACGCACTCACACATCCCAAATCAACACGCTAATCTCAAATAACTCAACATCTCAAAATTTTATATTCTCTCTCTTCTCTCTCATCTTCTACAAAACCCCACAACTCCACTACAAATCCACAAAATTAAAATAACCAACCAATAATTCTAAAATCTTAGTCAATAAAAATCCAAACTAATTCCCCATTCTCCTATCCACTAACCTATACCCCTCCACATATCCACAATACTAATTCTCCTATTTCCTCTTTTTCTTTAAAACAGTTTAATAACACGTATTGACAGTGTGTGAATAATACTTAACGTGTCAGTGTTAGTATGATTATAACAGCCTATATATATCGCTCTGCACTTGTTTGTCCATTTATCAATGATATCCGCAATTCACCACTCAATTATCTAATAACACAGAAAAATTGTTTCACATTGTGATTTTTCTACTTTGTCTATAGACTCAACTGTGCAAAGAGTATTTCATTAATATTAAATTTCGCTCTCTAGTGTTTATAAACTCTTCTTGTGTGTGTAATAATGTGTATTTATTAATTAAGATTTAATAGATTTTAAGCTTAATCCCTTTATTAATTTGTTTGTGTGTGTGAGAGTGTGTTGCTGCAAGGTTATTGCTTAAATGACGAGATAGACATTAGATTGTCGTTATGTCCGCGACGCTGCACTACTGCTCTCCTAGAGATACTAGCTATAGAACTACCCCCTTAGAATAGAGACGCCTCCACACTTGTTCATTATTTTTCTATCATCATGACATACTGTGTAATTGTGTGTGTAATTTCTCATATTTATACACATGCGAGCTGTCTCCCAGTATGTGTATTGTCGCAATAATTTGTTTACCACTCTCTTCCCGCCAAATGAAAAAATTTACGTCTGTATCCGCCGCTTACCGGCTAAGTAGGATGGTAGGCAGACGCGTGTGAGTAACCGATAAAGTGAATTCCTAAATCTAGGCGAATTGTAGTTGAGGCACCCACTCCCCAACTACTCCCTTTGATCGCCACCTGAGGATCGTGTACTCTCACACACCCTCCACCGAAAAATTGTGTGATCACTCGACTCTCTGCACCACGTTGTCCTGACACCATAAAAAAAATGAATATGCACGAGAATGCCACAGAATCAGTGCTGCCAATTGCAATGCAACAATATAGATACACACAACAAAAAAAATATTAACTCAAACACTGTCAGTACCGCCTGCCGCTATAGTGTGTAGCTTGGGGGAAGATACTTTGAAGGATTACTGTTCTGTAACAATACCGCATATCCCCCAAGTCCAAGGCACATTACGACGGGGTTAGGCTGACTGTCAGTAAAGGGACGACACTGAAATGAACTAGATCCGCGAATAGCTTGCTATCCAGGAAGACCATCGCGCAACATCGCGAATTTCACACCCACTAATTTGTCAAGCACCCTAACACTACCTCCACCCACTAAACCATCATTAAAACTCCCCCCGACCCTAAATCACCCCATCACGTGGCCCCCACCCGTCCGCCCCGCGCCCGGCGCCCGCCCGCCCCCGCCCGCAGCCTCCCCCGGGGCGCGGCCCCCCCAGGGGTGGGAAGCGGGGGGGCGGGGGTGGGGTGGGGGGGCGGGGGTGGGGGGGAGGGGGGCGGGGGGGGGAGGTGGGAGGGGTGAGGCGGGGGTGTGGGGGGAGGTAGGAGGAGTCTGGGGGGGGGGAGGGGGAGGGGGGGGGTTAGCGGGGGGCGGGAGAGGGGGGGGATTGGGGGGGCGGGTGGGGGGTGGTGGGGGGTGTTTGTTGGTGGGTGTGGGCGGGGGGGGGGGTGCTGGGGGAAAGGGGGGGGGGGCGGGGGGGTAGGGGGGGGGGGGTGGGGCGGGTGGGGTGAGAGGGGGGGCGGCCGGGGGGGGGGGGGGGCCGACTACGACTGGGGGGTGGGGGGGGGGGGTGAGGGGGGGGGGGATTGGGAGGGGGGGGGGGGGGGTGGGGGGTCGTTGTTTTGGGGGGGGGGGGGTGGGTGGGGTGGGGGGGGGTGGGGGTGGGGGTTGGGTTGGGTGAAGACGGGGGGGGGGGGGGAGGCCGGGAGGGCGCGGGGGGGGGGGGGTGTGGGGGGGGTGGGCTGGGGGGGCGGGGGTGTGGTGGGGAGGGGGGAGGGGGGGGGGATTTGGGGGGGGGTAGGAGGAGAGGGGAGAGGGGGGGGGGGGGGGGGGGTGTGTGACGGAAGACGGCGCGGAGTTATGCGTAGGAGGTGGGGGGTGGGGTGCGAGGGGGGGGTGTGAGGGGTGTTATGGGGCCCTGGGTGGGGGGGGGGGGTGGAGGGGGGGGGGGGACTTTTGGCGGACCGGGGGGGTGGGGGGAAAACTGGGGGGGGGGGGGGGATGACAGGCGGGGTGGCGGGTGGGGTGGGGGTGAGGTGGCGGCGGTGAAGGGGAGGTGGGGATCGTGGGGGGGGGATGGGCCGGGTGCGGGGGGGGGGTGGGCGGGGAAATTGATTTCAGAAGATGAATAAGAAGGTAAGCGAAGGTTAGGGGGGAAGGGAGGGTGATTGGTTTACTTGAGGGAAAAGGTTCTAGAAGAACCCGACAGTATATGTTGAAGTTAAGCAAGAAGGAAATAAAGAGAAGTACAAAAAAAGAACCAGGAGAAAGACTTAGATTTGAAAGCACAAAGAAGTCTAGAATGCAAAAGAAAGACTTGATTTGAAGAAGAAGAGCATCTAAGACTTTTTGAAGGCTTATGCTGGAGCAAATCTTGACAGGAAATCCACAACAGGAGGTTGTCAATTTCTTGGCAGGAGACTTATTTCATGGCAATGCAAGAAGCAGACAATTGTGGCTACTTCTACTACAGAGGAAAAATATGTTGCTGCTGCCAACTGCTGTGGGCAAGTATTATGGATTTAAAATCAAATGTTAGACTATGGGTTCAATTTTATGAACACAAAGATCTACATTGATAATAAGAGCACAATATGCATTGTAAAGAATTCAGTATTTCACTCCAAAACAAAGCATATTGAGATTAGGCACCACTTCATTCGGGATGCTTATGAGAAGAAGCTTATCCATGTGCTGAAGATTCACACTGATGACAATGTGGCTGATCTTTTAACTAAAGCTTTTGATGTGCAGGTTCAATTTCTTAATTGTTAACATTGGAATAATCAACCTATAGCTGCAATATTTCAGGGGAGGCAAAATGGCAGTTTGATTTGTTGTACAGCTTGGAAAATGATGTTAAAGTTCATTATGATCTTTGGGATGAGGAATGAGAGGTTAATACTGACAGGACAAAACTTAGTACTGCCAGGACAAAACTTAGTACTGACAACAGTACTAAGATTGAAAGTATGAAGCTAAAAGCCATGGTGGAGGAAAGAAGGATCTTTAAGTATTGGTTTCATTACCACACAACAAATGGTCATCAGTTCACCATGTCTAATAGACATCAAGAACTGGCTAGTCCAGAGCAAACGGCTTCTGGTAAAGACTTCTCAAATCCGTTAATGGCTGATAGTTTGCCAAAAACTATATGGCTCTCAACTCACCATGCTTTACAGTAAAGAGTTGGCTAGTCCAAAGCAAACAGCTCTTGGTAAAGACATCTCAAATCCATTGATAGTTTATAGTTTACTCAAAACTATATGGTTATCAATGCACCATGTTATTACAATAAAGCATTGGCTATTCCAGAGCAAACATCTACTGGTAAAGAAATATCAAATCCGTTTATGGCTAGTAGTTTACCAAAAACTACAAATCCAACTTAGTTGGTATAGCTATGTTGCTGAGTTGCTGAGATGTTGTGATGGTGCCAAGACTAGAAGCTAAAGAATTTCAAGTTTACAAAGTAAC
>BQNB010188612.1:0-11935 GCA_026074375.1 Tanacetum coccineum | reverse complement strand
TATTTTAGACTTTTCTAAGTTTAAAAATCATTTTTTTTAATTTTTAGGACTTAATTTGCTATTTTTTAGGATTTAATTAGATTTAAATAGTTTTTAATTCTTAATAAATTCAAAAATAATCAAAAAAATATTTTTCTTTTTCCTAAAATTTTCTTTTACCCTATCTTAGGTTTAGAAAATTAGTTTGCATTTTTAGGACTTAATTTTAGTGTACTTGCTTATTTGTCGCGTTTTATTTGTTTCCCGTTAATTGTTAAGTGTTTAATTGTTTTTAATTGCTTGTTTTAAATTGTGCTTTTAATTAGTAGTTATAGAAAACCCAATCAATCTTCGAACCCATTCAAATCAATATCCAATATCAAGCGAGGTTTCAATTTCTCAAATCGTTGGGAAAACGACCTGGGAAATCTTACTTTCCGAAAAACATATGTATATTATATATTATATATATATATCTTTTAAGAGTGAGCTTTTCTTAAGGGAGACTTTAGGAAAGCTCTTAATTGCTCTTTTTGGAATATTAATATATATTATATATATTTTATTACATCACCTAATATAAAGCTAAAAAGACCAATAATGACCAATAAATACACAAAAATGCATTGTATATGTTTGTATTGTGAATTGTGTCTTGTAGGTAACGAATATTACACAAAAGGAAAAAAATAATGCAAAATGGACAAAACCGAGCACGGGATTGGAAAGAGCGTGAGAAAATAAAGCCGGAGGCGTATTTATCTTTAATGGGCCAACCCGTACCCATTTTAATGGGTCGGGTCAGCCCATTAAGATATTATACTTACCAAACCTAAAACCTTAAATCCTAAAACCCATTTATAAACTTAAAAGTCCAAATCCATTTATCCTAACCTATTTCTGGCCTATGACAAGCCCAAGTCCAAACCCGGTCAATCCCACTATTATAAGAAAAGTCAAAATTACTGTACTTCTTCCTCATTTTCCCTCCCTTTATTTTTACACACAACACACGCAGGGCAAAATCAATCCACACACACACGCTCTCAAAATTACTGTACTTCATCCCCATTGTCCTTTAAGCCAATTTTAACCAGCCTTAATTTAGTCTTAAAGTTAGTTTTTACAAGTTTTTAAAGTGAAGATTTCAAGTTTAAGGTTTAAGCTTTCAAAGGTTAGAATCTGTGTTGTTTTTGTCTTCTAATCAAAGCCTGTTTGATTAAATCTTAATTAGTGGCTACTTGGTGTCATTTTCATGTTAGTCTTTGGTCATGTATACAATAGAATAGGTATAGTTTAAGTTTGCATTTGTCATGTGTGTTTGAGTCAAAATTCTGTCATAGTTCTAAGTATCTATTTCAAAAGTTTAAATTCCAGTTTTCATTAGCAAATTTAGGTAAGATAAAACTTGTTTTAAGGTCTAAATTTGATAATATAAGCTCATTAGATATCAAGCTTGATCTGTTTTTCACAATTTGAGTTTTCACATTAGCTTTTACTAGCTTAAACTTAGGGCTGCATTTAGCCTTTTAGCCTTTTAAAATCTTTATAAAAACAAAAAACATAGGTTTTAGCTTAAACTACCTTTTTCATTAGCTTTTATCTAGCTTAATTAGAGTTCTAAAATGCTTATTTCTTGCTTATTCTAGGTCCTTGTAGTCCAGTCTTAATATGTCTTTGCTTTTTAGCTTTTGAATAGTGCTTATTAGTCCTTCAATTTTAAGCTCAAAGTTGGTCAAAAATAGTTTTTGTGTCTGCTGTCTGAGTAGATTTAGCTATTGTTCAGCTTAATTGGTTAGCTTATTTTTAATCCTCAGTGCTTAGTAGGTTTTAGAGTTGATCTATTTTCATCTTTTTAGCTTTTTAAGTGCTTATTAGTCTTTTATTCTAGCTTAAAAGAGAGTGTGTCTAGAGTCCTTTTTAGTCTTTTTAGAGTCAACTGTCCTTAGGCTTTAGATGCTTTTTAGCTTATTGCATTAGCTAATCTCCTAGTTTCTAGTGCTTATTAGGGTTAGGTATTATTCTATTTCAGCTTATTTAGTTCTCTTTGTGTTTTTTGAGTCAATTAAAAGCCCAACGGTTTTAGCAAATAAAAACTTAGACTTAATTAAGCAAACTGTCAGTTTTAGAAATAGCTTTTCCTAGCTTAATTTTAAGTTGTGTCAAAAAGTTCATTTATTAAAATTGCTTATTTGTACTAGGTTTATAGCTTTTTCAAAAAGAAAAAAAATAATAAATATTTAGCAAAAAGGTAAGGTCCAGGACTCGAACCTGCGACCTCACCCTCAACACACCAAAGCCTTAACCATCTACGCCCTTGGGACTTTTCCATTAGGAGTTGGTTTCTTTTAAATATTATAGTTTCTTTAATATTTGCTTATTCGTGCTTAATTGCTTATTTTCTGCTTATTTGTTCACCCATTTTTTCCAGTTTTTAATTTTCATAGATTCTAAATAGGTTAAAGTATTTTTCCTTATTTTTCCAGATTTTTAATAATTGGTTTACTATTTTTAATAATTAATTTAGATTAAAACTGTTTTTAATTCATAAAAAATAAAATAAAAGTAAAAAAATATAATTTCTATTTTTAAAAATTATTTTAACTCATTTAGGTTTTATAAATTCACATTTAAAGTTTTTAGAGTTTATTTTGCTTTATTTTGCTTGCCGCGTTAGTCATTTAGTTCCTCGTTTACGTGTTTGATTGTCGTTTAAATTTATTTGTGCCTTTTAATCTAGTTTAGCGTGCCTTTTATTTTGCTTTCTCTTTTACGTTTTTTAGGTTCAGAATCCAAAATTGATAATATTTGATATTCGAGCATCAAACAAAATACCTTCGCGGTTTTCAAATTCACCTCTTGTCGGGATACAACATCCGGGAGATATAATATTGTTTGTCCTCAAGCAATTTTCTTATCAAACGTGATTCTCTCTATACTATAATTTTGATTTTAGATATTTAGTTATATATAATATATTTTATATAGACTATTTAGATCGAATCAAATTTTTGGCGCCGCTGCTGGGGAGAGGTGTACGATTTTCGCGAAGTATTTGAAGTAGTGCCTTGAAAGACAATCCTTGGTTGTGCAGTATAACACTAAAATATAATATATAATAATATAAATTCCCGAGAGTAATTAGAAAGATACCAAATAACCCTTATAAAAGTCAACCTCTCAAAAATATATATAATATAATATAAAATACTAACTAAAACCGTCAAGTATGATCACACCGGGTCGATATCCCCCAATGACTCGAGCAATGGAAACCTCGATTAAGTTTTGGATCCTGATTTGAAAAGAAAAGATATTTTTTTGATTTAATTATACTAACTAAAATTAAAGGCACAATTTAAACAACTAAATAACAAATTAAACTAATTACGAAGTAAAATGCGACATTTAAGAGGAAAGAAAACAATGCAATTTAAAACTTAAAAAAATGTAAACTAAATTCCTAAAACCTAAATAATGCAAAAGAGAATTTTTAGGAAAATTAAAAATATTTTTAAGGCTTTTTGATTTTATATGAATTAAACAACTAATTAATCTAAATTAAATCCTAAAAAATAGAAATTTATTTGATAAAAATTAAAGAAAAATACTTTTTTAAGCTAACTTAATCCTAAATTACTTAAAAGATGAGAAAAACATCTTTTTTTCACTAAGTTTTCTAGTAAAAGATTAAAATTTAAAAAAAAAAAAAAACTAAAGGTTTGAAAATAATGTTTAAAACTAATTTTGAAAATAATTTAAAAAATATAAAACTTAAAAAAAATTCATAAAAATATTTGATACAGAGAAATAATGCAGAAAATTAATTTTATTAAAAGCCCTAATTTTAAACTATTTATTAAAAACTAATTTAACTAATTAAACTAAAAACCTAATTTTATTATTTATAAAAACTATTTTTATAAAACTTAAACTAAATCTTACCAAACAAACACATGGGCTAAAAATGACAAAAAGTAAAGACAAGGGTAGGCGGTGTAAATGTAGATTTTATACTAAAAACACAAAGATTGAACTAATGGCAGAAACAGCCCCTTAACCTAAGGATTTAACTAGACTAACAATTAACTAACAAAGGACTATCTATGTAATTAACTAAGGACTAACAGTGCAAATTAAAAGGACTAACTGTGTAACTTTAAATCTAACTGAAATTATAAGAAATGGACAGAACAGGCCCCTGCATCACCTAACTACCATCAACTAGCATCCATTTTGATTTCAAACAGCTTATTAACTAGCTTTTTAAGACAACTTTTATAAAAAAAACTTATCTACTAGCTTATTTGAAATAAGCTGATGAATATATGACAACTAAAAAAAACTTCAGCAGCTTATTTTCTTTCAAACTATATCCTTTGCTGATTAAACAAATACCTCAAAACCATAAGAATGATTTAACATATCAAACTAAAAGCTGTAGCTTATCTAAACTGCTTATTAACTATCATATAACAGATTCAACAGCTTAATTTAGAAGACAGAATTCAATAGACAACAATAAAAACTAATTGAAGCTTAAAGAGAATATTAGTACCTTTGTTTCCAGCTAAACAGGAAACACAATAAGCTGAGTAGGGCTTATGGCTTATTCACATAAGCCCTTTTATCAAGAACACAACCTAAAACTAACCTATAAGCTGACCCTCAGCACTAAACCCCTTGATAACCTAGCAGCCATCCATTTCCAATAGGGTATCAAGTCTTGATCGTAAACACGAACACAATCTTTTTAACAGAATTAAAATGAAACACAATTTAATATGAAATAGCACTTTTATTAAAACTGGAATAAAGTTCTTACAACTCAAAACGAAATAACATAAAATTGAAATTACAATAAAAGAGAACTACTAACAACTGAATCAACAAAACTTATTACAAAAATAAACTGAAAAATTAACACTAAAAATTACTCCCCAAGTGTGCTGGAATGAGGGGTATTTATACCCGAAGCTCGAGCTAACTATCTTCTTCTCGATCCTTCTTCTTGCTTCAATCTTGGCCCTCCAATCTCTTCTCTCTCCTTGATCTCATATGTAAGCCGTAGGATTAGATTGTGGGTTTAAACGGATCGATGATGTGGACAGATTGTGCTAGATATGTGAGTGTGTACACTCACACACGTCACATCAACCAATAACAAAGCTTCTTTCAGCCACGGTGGATTGGTTAGGGAATGATTGATAGTGACATGTGAGTTAGGGAGTGTGAGAGGGTCATTAACCCTAAGGTTAATTAGAGTGTGGGTGAGGGGATTATTAACTAGGGTTTAGGTGTGTTCTTGGAGTGTTCGTGTGTGGGTGAGAGAGTGAATCGCATTTGGGGTAAAAAATGAGCACAGTAACTGTTTTTGGGGTATTAGTTAAACCGGGTTGGTCGGGTTAATGGTTCGGGTTAAGGTCGGGTAATTGGGTTGGGGCTCGAGTTGTGATTGGATGAGAGGTGGGAAGTGGGTAGATTTGACCCGGGAAAGACCCGCGCCCTTTTATAAGTTTGAGGAAATTACACAATCGGCCCTTGTGTTTGGCAAGCACAATATCAAGTTGTAATTAACTTTGGCAATTTGCATATTTAGCCCTTGTGTTTATAAAACAATAGAGTTGGGTTTGGTTGACTGTGGTTTAGCTGCAGTTGACTGTAGAAGGCTGAGGCATGATTTCTCTGGCTTCGGCTTTTGATTTCTTTAGCTTCTTGATCACTCATCCGTTCTCGTGTTCGTTTTTGACTGATTTCTTGCAATATTTGACATATCCACACCTGCACACATAAAACTCAGATACAAGCATATTTTTGCCATTTTTGATCCGTTTTGGGTTTATTTGGGCCTTTTTAAGCATAAATAGATATGTGTAATCTACACTTATCAAAATTCCCCAAACTAAACGATTGTGTGTCCTCACGCAATATCACATGCCTTATAACCAAATACCTCGAAAATTCCCCAAACTAAACCTTTGAAAAGTAGCAAAGAGTTTTGTTTAAGAGATCACAAGTTATAAAACACCCGACTTCCCATTTTCTAAGATTTTTCTCTTTTTATGGATTTTCTTGATTATTAACTACCTAACTACAATTTATTTGTTTTGACATAATGCAATGTTTTCATTACCACATTGGTAACTTTTAGGATCATAGAACAAAAAGCACAATTAAGGCGTTCTAAAAGAAATTCATATCCCCAGATTTTTTCAACTTTTCCCATGCTAGCTTAAAAACAAAGAATCATCGTTATTACAAGTCATGACACATATCACAAACACGACTCATAAATACTAATGTGTTTCTTACTTTTCCCCCTCGCAAATCTTATCTTATGTATCTCAGGATTTTACTTAAGTCTATTTACCCGAAGGCTCTCTAAGACTTTTGTTTCGCTACTTATTAATTCAGAAAATAAAGTGGTCATGGTTAAGGAACGCAATAATTAGCTCCTAGCCCTTCTCAAAAGATCAAATGCAATCGAGAGTAAAGTCCACACGAGGCGACCAAATTTGGCTTTTTATAGGCTAGTACGCAAGGCACCATTCATGTCATATACCCTAAGGCTCTTAAACAATGAATGAACCAATCTCATTTGCACCATATACCCTGGGTGGAGGGCTCTTTAAGGCACAAAACAAGACAAAAATAAAGCAACATTATTAAACCTCAGTCTTATAGGCTACAACATCGGCCACACCTCCGACCAAGATTTAGCAGAACATATTTCTACTTTCGATTATAAAGTAAAACCGTTGCCTTTTATCACGAAGCCACAATCATAGCGAGTCGACCAAGAGGTTAATTCTACTTATTATGACCACCAGAACCCTACCTTACATGAAAACTCCAACATCGGCCACGCCTTCCGACAGATGAAAGTTGATCTGGCAGAGATACTTATTTATTATATTTTGTATTTTTAAGCCAAAATAAGTATTCCTGATGTGTACCATCCTAAGTCACAAATGATCTTAAGAAAACTCTATTAACTAATTATTAAACCAAAAAAAACCATCATACAACTTTATTTATTAAACATTTATAATAAAAGTGAAACAAGCTAATGGGAGAAAAAGCCACATATTAAAACCTTCAAGAGCTTGAAAGAAAACCAACTATTCTATTTCGTTTAAATGGTCATGACATATAAATAACACTATCATTTTCTTGTTCTTCACAAAAGAAATTTTTGCAAATGCTTAGCCTATATAAATCCAACTTTGCATATTAAAATCTACATGAGATTAGCACAAGTCTTCAATTACTAACGAATTCAAGTCTAGCATGTTTTAAAGTCTATATAACTAGCAATGAAACTATCAATCCCACCCATTAATTGTTAAGGAAAAGCTGGAACTCAACACGTTCAATCGGTTAAAAATTTACTTCTAATTCTTACCATTAGCAGGAAAACCTAGCATTTTTTGTCTTAACATTTTTTTTTTTTTTTTTTTTGCTATTTTTGTGGGAAAACGGGTACGTGAGACAAACAATAAGCTAGCAACATCAAATCGATAAGATTCCCACCCCAAACTAAAACGTAACATTGTCCTCATGTTTAAGTCGGGTTCCTGACGAAAATCTAAGCCGGTTAATTAGTAAGCAAAGATAATACGTTTATCGATAAGATAAAAGGAAATGGTATCTCCCCAAACTAAATTCACATAAAGGATGAAAGCTCGAGTGCTCCGGAATTAGGCATCGAACACGAGAGGAATCTTAAATGTTGGTTAATCCTGCCTAATCACAACACAGCAACAAACAAACGAGAAACGAAGAGGATGGGTCCCCTCAACATCACAACACATTAGAGGTTAGAAATAGAAAAGAAAAGGAAAGCATTTGGGTGAACTCCCACGAATCGGCATTTTTTTTTAATATTACCGAGTCGCAAGCTCGACTCGATCCCCTGACTTTAGTTTGTGCCTTAAGGGAAAGGGCTGGAGTCTGGATAACCAATTGTGGTGTATCCCTCCATAGTAATGCTTGGAACGGTGGAAGTGAGCTTGAAATTAGAACCATCGGGCATGGAGACAACTTGCAGTTCCATATGGATACACTTCAGTGATTGTGAAAGTCCCTGACCAACGTGACTTGAGCTTTCCCGAGAAAATCTCTAATCGGTGAGTTGAAAGAAGGACTTTATCACCAATATTGAAGATTCTGATTCATATCTTAGGAATCGTGTATCTTCTTTGTCCTTTCCTTGTAGATTAGCGATTCTCGTAAGCTTGATCACGAAGCTCGCTAAGTTCATTGAGCAAAATCTTTCGATGATCGACCCGCCAGTTTAAATCGAATTGGCATGCTTGAGAGCACCAATTATTGCTTTTGTGTCTAGCTCATCTGTAAGTGAACCAGACACGGCTTATTTTCTCCATAGACTAACTTATACGGAGTACATCCTATCGGAGTTTTATAAGCGGTTCTGAAAGCCCATAATGCATCATCTAGTTTGTCGGACCCATGAGGCACGGTTTTTTCTCGCTACCGTCTCCCATAATCCAAAATTCTTTTGAGACCTACGATTCGAGAACTTCAACTGTTGACCACTAATCGTTTGAGGATGTAAGGAGTCGAAAGACGATGGGTGACACCATATTTTAACATAACTATATCAAATTTGTCGTTACAAAAATGGTCCCACGATCGCTTATGCTTGCTCTCGGAGCCCCGAATCGTGGAGAAAATGGATTTTAAGGAACTTAAACAACTAAACCCTAGCAATCGTTGGTAAGGGACTCTTTCCCGCTTCAACCCACTTGGAAAGATAGTCGACGGCTAACTAGAATATATTTGATACCCCTAGATTGACGAAAGGTCCCATACAATTCGATACCCCATAAATCGATAAATCTCACAAACATGTATGCATTTTGAGCATCTCATCATGGTTGAGAATTTATGCCTTTTTTTTGACAAGCATCACAATTTTGACAAATCGTAGGCATCCTTAAAAATGGTGGGCCAAAAGAAACCGTCATCAAAAATCAATTTTGCGGTAAAGTTGGCTCCGTATGTCCCCCCCCGTTGGGTCCCTATGACAAGCTTGAGAATTTCAAAATTTCTTAGGCCATCCTACACACCAATTCGGAATAATTTGATCCGCACAATTCTTGAAAAGAAAAGGGTCATCTCCAAAAATAATGTTTACATCTTAAAGAACTTGTTTTTTCTCTTGAGTCGACATTCCCCTTTTTAATGAATTTCCCCGCGTGTAGTTAGCAAGTCCGAACCACGGGGGTACTTGGGTCTTTGGAAGTTAACACCCTTAAAAGTCTCTAAAGAAAAGTCTCGGTAATCTCTTATGGATGCCAAAAGACATTCTCTTAAGTGTTTTCAAGAAGACAGAGAGAGGTGATCATCTGCAAGTTTTCATCTCCCCTTGTTATCCGATAACCTTTAAACCAAATTCCTTGAAGAAGTAAGACCCTAGCGAAGCGAAGTCTTGCTTTGGCGTCTTTCCTGTGAAGAGTATTTCAAAGCGGAGTGGTCTGTGTAAACAACACTCTTGTTCATGATTAGATATGATCGAAACTTCTCGAAAGCATAAACAACTGCAAGCATTTCTTTTTCGGTTGTTGTGTAATTAGTCTCCTTGCTGATCATCGTCTTACTTGCATAATGAATAGGTCGGAAATGCTTCTCAATTCCTCTCCCTAGAACCGCACCTATTGCATAATCACTTGCATCGCACAAAGATTGTCAAAAGGTTGTCCCATTTGGAGCAATGTAGAATTGAGCTTCGGAATTAAATTCTTTTTCAATGTTTGAAAAGCAAGAATGCAATCTTCCGAAAAAATGAAAGGAGTGTTTTTTCTCTAAGAGATGGGTCAAAGGGGTCGAGAGATTTTTGGAAAAGGTCTTGTGATTAAATCTTCGATAGAATCCCGCCTGCCCGAGAAAACTTCGAATTCCTTTGACTGATGTTGATATGAGGGAAGCTTTAGAAAATAACATCAATTTTGGCTTAAAAATCAGACATCAATTCGATTTCTAGAGATCTTATGTCCTAAAACAATGCCTTCTTTAACCATGAAATGGTCTTTTCCCATTTAGTGCTAATTTTGGTTCTTCACACCTTTTTAAGCATTTTTTATCCTAATTGGTCGAGACATGAGAAAAAGAAAACCTCCAAAAACTGAAAAATCGTCCATGAAAACTTCCATCATTTTTTCTATCATATGTAAAAAAGCCATGCAAACAACGTTGGAAAGTCCGGGTGCATTGTCACTGAACGAATGGCATATACTACGGTACGCGAAAGTTCCGTACGGGCACGTGAAAGTAGTTTTCTCTTGATCTTTCGGATCAATTGGGATTTAGAAATAACCCTGATAACCATAAATAAACAAAAAACTCATTACCAATTGCTAATCGACTCTAACATCTGGTCCATTAAGGTAACGGAAAATGGACTTTACAAGTCGCATCTTTTACCATTTCGATGAGAACGATACTAACTCTCCATCCCGTGACTATATCTTGTAGGCACCAGTAACATTTTCTTCGTTTGTGACAACGTCATACCACCTTTTTTAGGAACCAATGGACTGGACTAACCCATTGACTATCCGAGATTGATAAATCAAATCCTGCGTTCAAGAAGTTTTTCTACTTCTTTCTTGATGACGTCGTGGATTTTAGGGTTAACCCTCCTTTGATGTTGGACTGAAGGTTGGTAATCATCTTCTAAAAGGATTTTGTGAGAGCAAAATTCTGGATCTATGCCTTTGATATCAGAAAGTTTCCAAGCAATTGCTTGTTTTCGGTTTTTCAAAACATTAATGAGTGAGGTCTTTTCTTCTTGGCTCAAATCTTTTGAAATTATGACTGGAAGTTTGTTATTTTCCTCTAAGAACGCATACTCGAGATGCGGAGGTAACTCTTTAAGCTCGACTTCGGGAATTTCATCTTTTGGTTCATAAGAAGTAGCATATTCGACTGAAGACTTCTTTGGTTCAATGACTTTGAGATCTCTTTGATTTTCTGGAAAGTAATTACCTTGGTTTGGTAGAGGAGGTAATGGTTCACTATTTAGGAGTGCCTCGAGAATGAGAATGTCACCCTCGGGATCATAGTACGTAGCATTGAAAACTGGTGAAACTGGTTCATCATCGATTGCTATAAAAGCATCGGCTTCTTCAAAGAGTAGAAAATCACTTTCATCAAACGGAGTAAGCGTTGGAGATGAAGTAGAAACAATCGGATCAAAGTCTGGAGAAGGATTGTTGTAAGCAACGGAATCGGAAAATCCAAGTACTTCTTGTGAGTACTCTTCACAAGTAGCATCGATTAGATCAACTTTCTTCAATGATTCGAGATTGTTGTAGGAAATGGAAGGTGCATCACCACATTTAAGGGTTAACGATTGATCATCATTCCTAAGAGTAATCTCTCCTTCATAAACATCGATTAAAGCATGAGCCGTCCTAAGAAAGGGTCGCCCGAGTATCAATGGTACTCGAGGATCGGCTATAAAATCAAGAACAACAAAATCGGCGGGAAAGTAAAACTTCCCTACTTTGACAAAAACATTTTCAGCTACACCGGTTGGTTTGGAAATTGTACGGTCTGCTAATTCTAATACCATTTTTGTGTCGGTTAGGCCTGAGAGTTTAAGCTTTTTCCAAATGGATAAAGGCATGAGATTGATACTAGCACCTAAATCGGCAAGGGCTAAGTAACTATCAAACTCTGAAAAGTCACATGGAATGAGAAATCGACCGGGGTCACCTAGCTTTTCTGGAAGCTTTTTAAGGACGACCACACTACAAATTTCATTCAACGGCGTTTTGGTTAATTCGATCAACTTGTCTTTATTATTTAACATCTTTATAAACATCGATGCAAACTTTGGCATATGGATAAGAGCATCTGCAAAACTAAGCTCAAAATGAAGGTTTCGAAGATTACCATAAACTTTGAAGAAAGAATGTCATCTTTTTCA
>BQNB010188611.1:0-11935 GCA_026074375.1 Tanacetum coccineum | reverse complement strand
CCTCGTTGGGACATACGACCCGGGAATATCTCTTCCGGAATCTTTTTATCATTGGTTCTCATGTATACTATTTGACGAATCACTTTTACTCGTGTGTTTCCATATAATTATCCGGTATTTTCAGTCTTATAAATTTAAATCTTTTGAAACACATCAAGAACACTGTTCTTTTTGTCACACATTTGTGAGACACTAAAAAGGTTAAACTTAATCTCTTTAACAAAGTACCCATTTTCAAAATCTAATATACCAGTCCTGATTGTACCTTTACCAGTGATCTTCCCTCCTCTAGGATCTCCTCCAAAGGCAACATATCCTCCATCAATTTCTTCATAATCTGAGAGATAGGATATGTTCCCAGTCATATGCCTAGAGCAACCACTATCAATAACTCCTTGCTCTTGTAACTCTTGTTCTGGATTGCCCTGCACATGATGGTAAGAAAATCAGTCTCTCTTGGGGACCCAAGCCATTACTGACTTGGATCTGGCTTGTGCATCAATATAATCAAATTTCTTTAAGGTAATTGATGCACTGTTGTGTTTGGAGACATGGTCTATTACTCTGTTCTTTAGTTTCTAAACCCAATATGCTGAGGCCTTAACAGCATGAAACCTATTTCCCTTGACAGCATTGAGTACTGCTTTTGTCCTATCAGAATTAACTGTTGCTCTTGGCCTAACATCATTAACTACAACTTTTGGCCTAGCAGTATTAACTACTGCTCTTGGCCTAGCAACATTAACTGCTGCTTTTGGTCTAGCAGCATTAACTTCTGCTTTTGGCCTAGTAGTATTAACTACTGGTCTTGGCCTAATAGCATTACCTGTTGCTTTTGGCCTAACAGCATTAACTGCTGCTTTTGGCCCAATAGTATTAACACTATTAAACCTAAATGTATTAACTCTTTTATCAAAATTACTGTTTTTAACTATTGTTCTCTGGTTAATTGCCCTTTTTATAGTTGAATGTGCTTTATTAAAAACATTTGACACTAGTCTTGCACCATTCACTGTCCCTTTTGGGTGAGCAGTATTAACTAGTCTAGCAGTATTAAGTGATTTTAGCCCAAACCTCATTAATACTGCTTGTGGAATCATGTTTCTTTTAGGATTGAGGTGAGTCATTCTTGTAGAATTTTGATGATTTACCCTTCTTGCATTGTTCCACGCTGGTTTTTCCATCTTTTGATTTGTAACTTGTTTTTGATGGACACTATAATCTTTGATCAAATGGTTAAAACTACCACATACATAGCAGGCTTTATTTTTAAACTCAAAATTACTTCCTAATTTCTGAGTCATCATGTTATTCCAATTCTTCTTATTACCTCTAAGACTATGTGTGCTTTGCCTATGATTCTTAGAATGATAATCCGCTATTTTCCTAGGAGATTTTACTTGCTCTTTAGATTTAACAAACTCTATTTTAGCAAAACTAGGTTTAACAGTTTTCTTCTCAATCTTAGGCTTTGACTCATCTTCATCCTCACTATCAGAAACCCAATCCTCAATAATTGGAGCACCATTATTCTTCCTAACTTCTTTAGGTTTTGTTTCACTATCCTCAACTTTACTAGTCTTAACATCACTAGACTCAACAACTGGCTCACTAGCAACAGACTTACTAACAACAGTCTCACTTACATACTCGCTCACATCAAGATATGTCAAGTCAGGTCTTGGGGGCAAAAATTTTCTAGTATATGGAGGTGGAACAGCATGATACCCTAGACCTTTCTTGCACTTATCAACAATTTGACTGTCTATTAGTTTACTTACGCTATTAGATGAATTCTCAAAATTTTCTACTGTATACTGAATTCCATCTTTTTCTTTTTGAGCTAGGTCTAGTTTTCTTTTAAGTTCTACAATGGCATTATCTCTTGGTAGAATATCAGATTTTAAATCCTTAATGCCTTCTTTATATACAGCCTTATTGTTCTTATAAACTTTGATTCTTGCTTATACAGACTCTAACCCTGTTTGAAAAGCTACATGATCTATCCTAGCTTTCCTTAAATCTTTAATCAGTTGTTCATTTTGTTCTTTAAGTATTTTAACATTATTCAAACAAGATGATGAGCAAACTAACTCATTAGATACCTTAGAGTTGGAACTTATAGAAGAATAGGCCATGAGTGCCAAGTTGGTTGGTGGTTCATCAGCTTGATAGCTCCAATCATACCCAAAACCATCTTGAGCTACCAAAGCATTGGTAGTAGGTGTCTTAACTTTCACATTCTTCTTGTGTCATTCCTGTTCTAATTGTCCTGGTTCCTATGAGCCATGCACTCCCTAGCAAAGTGACCCCTTTTGTGACTGTTATAACATTCTACCTTGGACTTGTCAAACCCAATGGTCTATTTACTATTCATAGCAAACTTTCTTCATGTCCTCTTCAGAAACCTCCTGGCCCTCATTGTCAGCATAGCTATCTACCATTTTAGATCCATCTTTTCAAGATCATTAGGATGAACTTGATCCAATTCTTCACTATCAAGTTGTGGATTGTCTGGTTAACTTATAAAGAAGGTACATATCACAGCTTGATTACTCAGGTTATCAGCATTTGTTGAGTTAGCAGCAGTAACTCCTTGACCAGAGTGAACTGCTCCATTGGAATTGTTTATGCTGCTAGAGGACACAAAAGCTACATTTTGTGTGTTTGAATCTGAGCTTGAAGTTCCTTTTACTTCTGCTTTAAAGATCTTTAGATTATTATAGAGGTCATCCAGGCTCATAGTCTCTAATTCAGGTTTGTTTCTCCAGACATTAGTATGCATGCTCTATTCCTGAGACAGGCTTCTTAAGAACTTCTTATTCACATCCTCCTATGAAATACTCTTACTGTGAATCTGCAACTGACTAATGAGCTGCTGAAGTTTATCAAAGGTTTGACCAATCCCCTCTAAACTTGATGCAGTAAAATTTTCATACTCCTGCTTTAGCAGGTTCCTCTGGGATATCTTAGTAGCAGCATTGGCTCCAAACCGTTTGTTAATAGATTCCGACAATGAATTGGCATCCTTGTAGGAGTTAAGATTCAATTGATGTTCATCTGGAATTCCCATCAACAGAGTGCTTCTTGCTTTTAGTTCTGCTCTCCTTTGTGCTTTTTCTTGCTCAGATGCATAAGGCAGTATTGTTACAACTCCATCCACAGTTTTTGAGGGTGGAGGAGAGTTTCCATTCTTAATGACCCCCCACAGATAATATTCCATCATTTAGATGTACTGTTTCATCCTTATTTTCTAAAGATCATACTCCCCTGGCTTGAGTATTGGTACCTTTGATGCAGCAATCAGTTGTGCAGATTGTGAGTCCATCTCTTCTTTGCAAACAAACAGATATTGTGTGTAGTAGCAGTTTCTTCTTATTTAAAGCTTCTCAACAAGCTCTGATACTAGTTGTTAAGAATCATTTAAAGCTCCTAGGATTGAAAATAACAAAGTATGTAGATACTCAGTGGAATTTAAATAAAGAACAATGTTATTTTCACAAGGTTTTACATTCATACATCAAGCCCTAATTCTATATGATCAGTATAGATCGGTTGTCTAACTATAATAGGGTTAAAGACACTTTGACCTTAGGGCTAAACCACACTAGACGTCTACATCACACCAATAGGATAAACACACACATTTTGGGTGCACACTAAAACAATGTCTATGGATCTCTTTATATAATAAAGTTCATAAGACTTACAAGGAAAACTAATTGTATTAGGAAATTAAATCTTCCTAATATTTATCATCATATCTTTGACCAAATCTTCATATCTTTGACCAAAACTTCATATCTTTAACCAAATCTTCTAGAATCCTCCACCTTTATAGAATTCCAATCTTAACGACTTTGATCCTTTTGTTTTCCTTTTGTTTCATTCTTGTTTCATTATTTTGTATCATTGTTTTGTATCATCAAATCAATATAATTCCCAACACATTTTGTGTTCGAAATGTCTTAGAAAGTACAATTCTTGATTTCAAAATTTTTGGCTTAAAAACCATAAAGTTTGCATTTTTAAGGTACCTATAGGCTTAGTAATACTAGTTGTACAAGAAATTTTGGGAAAAAACGATCAAAAGTGAGTCTTTTTGTGTTTTGAAAACTTTGAGCTTCGAACTTGTAGAAAGCAATTTAGCAATTGCAGTTGAAGGCGAATTAACAAGGTTTATTTGCAAGGCAAGTTATCAAGTTTCTTCGCAACACAATTTATCATCTTTCTTTGCAAGGCGATTTATCAACAACTCTTTGCAAGGCGAGTTAACAAGCATTCAGTACAAGGCGATTTATTAAGGTTTCTTAGTATAAGGCGAATTAACAACATTCCTTTGAAAGGCAAATTAACAACATCCCTTTATAAGGCCATTTAACAACTTTCACAAAAGGAAAATTAATTCACTTAAACACTCAAATTGCTTAAGTAACTTTTAAGGTTTATCTTTGTGATTTGTAAAATCCCGTAAAACATTCACTTGTCTTCCCGGTTTTATCAAGAGTTGTAAAATCCCGTATAGTTTTAAGACTTACAAACACTCAAAAGACTACTCACTAAAAACACAATTACTTTCAATCACCGTTCGATCAACAAGTAATCTAATAACATCAAATCAAAATGGATTCAATGATTCCAACTAGAAAAAAGAATACTCTTGCTGAGTACATGATATTTTCTGGTGCTGACAATCATCCACCAATGTTGGACAAAGACCTGTATAATTCTTGGAAAAGTATAATGGAACTATACATACAAAACAGAGAGTACAGAAGAATGATACTTGAATCAGTTGAACACGGTCCACTCATTTGGCCTGCAATTTAAGAAAATGGTGTGATCAGGACAAAGAAATATGCTAAATTGTCTCCTGCCGAGAAAATTCAAGCTGATTGTGATATGAAGTTAATTAATATCATTCTTCAAGGTCTTCCAACTAATATCTATTCACTTGTGAATCATCACAGAGTTGCTAAGGATCTATGGGAAAAAGTCCAACTATTAATGCAAGGTACTTTTTTAACAAAGTAGGAAAAGGAGTGCAAACTGTATGATGCATTTGATAAGTTTACTCACATCAAGAGGGAATTACTTCATCCATATTACTTGAGATTTAGTCAGCTGATCAATGACATGAACACTTACAACATGAAACTAGAGCATTTTCAAGTTAATACCAAATTCTTAAACAGTCTTCCACCTAAATGGAGTAAGTTTTTGACTGATATCAAGCTTGTAAAAGATTTGCATACTACTAACTTTGATCAGCTTTATGCATATCTTGAACAACACGAACTTCATGCAAATGAAGTCCGTCTTATGCGTGAACGCAATCAAGATCCACTTGCACTAGTTGCGAATCATCAAATGACACCACCTCACTTCAACACTTATCATTCTTCATACAACAATCCTTAGTTTCAACAACAGTTTTCACCATCTCAGTCTCATCAATATGGATCAACTCATCCCACACAACAATACTCAACTACTTATTCATCCACACCTTATGCAATCACTTATCCATCAACACCATATCCATATGCTTATTTGTCAACTGTTCATCAAAAGGCTTGTCCACAACCACAATCTGCTCCTCAAATTGAATATACTGTCTCCACAGTTAATCAACAGACACACCTTGCTAAATTTCCTCAAATAGACTCTGGTCTAGCAGTTCCAGTGTTTAAGCAAGGAGATGACCCTATTGATGTCATTAACAAAATGATGTCATTTCTGTCTACTGTCGTCACATCTCATTTCCCATCTACCAACAATCAGCTAAGAAACTCATCTAACCTAAGACAACAAGCAACTATTCATGATGGAAGAGTGACTGTTCAACCATTTCAGGGGAGACAAAATTCTTATGCTGCTGATACTTCAAGAACAAGAGGTAATACTTCAGGAACAGGAGGGAATTATTCAGGTCAACAAAGGATTGTGAAGTGTTTTAACTGCCAAGGGGAAGGTCATATGGCAAGACAATGTCCAAAGCCAAAGAGGAGAATGGATGCTACGTGGTTCAGGGAAAAAGTTCTATTAGTTGAAGCTCAAGAAAATGGTAAAGTACTTACTGAGGAAGAATTGGAATTCTTAGCAGATTCGGGTATTGCAAAAGGTCCAGTTTCACAGTCGGTCATTACACATAATGCAGCTTATCAAGTAGATGATTTGGATGCATATGATTCTGATTGTGACGAGATCTCCACAGGCAAAGCAGTTCTTATGGCGAATTTGTCTAGCTACGGTTCAGATGTTCTTACTGAGGTACCATACTCTAAAAACACTAATAATGATATGATAAATCAAAGTGGGCAAGAGATGACGTGTTTTGAACATTCTCAGTTTTTGGAACATCCAGAGAATGAGATACATAGTGATACTAATATCATTTCGTACTCTCAGTATTTGATTAAATCATAAACTGCAGTTATTCAGGATACAAATTCTTCTACACAACAAGATACCATGATATTATATGTGTTTAAACAACTGATTGAACAAGTAACTAATTGTAACAAGGTCAATAAGGATAATCTAATGGATAATGAATCCCTATCTGCTGAGATTGAAAGATATAAAGAACGGGTAAAATTGCTAGAAGAAAGACAAAATGTGGATTTAAGTACTAGAGAAAAGCTTATAATAGATGATTTTGAAAAGGAAATTAACTCTCTTAAACAAACTCTTTCTGAACAATTAAAGGAAAAGGAATCGCTAACAAAAACATTTAATGTTTTTAAAAACGAATCCAAGGATAAGGAAGCTAAGAATATTGATAACGAAATCGCTTTAGAAAAGAAAGTTAAGGAAATGGACAATATTGTGTGTAAAATGGGTCAATCCGCGCAAACTGTGCATATGCTAATGAAACCACAAGTTTTCTATGATAACAACCTGAAACAAGCTCTTGGTTTTCAAAATCCTTTTTATCTTAAGAAAGCTTAGCAGATTAGGCCAATGTTGTATGACGGTAATGTTATTACTAAGGAAACCAATGTGATTTCAATTGCTGATTCAGAAGAGACTTTGATGCTTGAAGGAGAGAGTCGATCCAAAATGTTTTTAAAACAAAATGATCCAATAGTCTTAGAAAAGAAAGTCAACACTAAACCAATTGATTATGCTGAGTTAAATCGATTATCTGAAGATTTTGGTAAACGTTTTGTCCCACAACAAGAACTGTCTGATGAACAAGCTTTACACCGAATTATTGCCCAATCTGCGTCTTCGCCTATCAAAACTGAGGCTCCTCGAGAACTTCTAAAGGTAAGCCTGGTTAATACAAGCCTTAAAAAGCTTAAATACCATCTTTGCCAATTTGACAATGTGGTGAAAAAGCGGATCACGCCTAATGCTTTAACAGAAGGGGAATAGGGGATTAGACATACCAAAGCTGTTTTTCAAAATGAAATAATTCCATTTTTAAAGACTTTAAAAGACATATTTAATGTTTTTGATAAAGATATTTTAAATGAGGTCACAGAAGTACAAACAGTTTTTAACCAGATGGAAGTTGTTGTTCAAAAGTATCATGTAGACAAACAGTGTTTTGAAATTCATAAGAAACAATTTTTGTTTGAAATTGATCGACTCTTGGATCAAATCATTTCTCAAGATATTGTGAATATTGTTGTGAATTTTGTGTTAGATAAGAATACTCATGTAAATGTAAATTCTTTTGTTGTAATGAATGATTCTGTGAATTATGTGGAAATGTGCAACAAGTGTCTGGACGAGCTTATCAAACAACATAACATGGTTGAAAAAGATGAGTATAATAGACTTTCAAAAAGATTTTATGAACTTGAACAACACTGCATTTCTCTTGAATTTGCAATGCAACTCAATAAAGAAATTTTTCAAAAGAATAACACATCTGTAAACCAAAATGAACCTTCATTTGATCATTTATTTGAATTACACAATTTGAAAGCTGAACTTCAAGCAAAAGACACGACAATCAAGAAGTTAAAAGCACATATTAAGCGTGTCAATGAAACTTCTACCAGTGAAAGAGTGAAAAAGGACTTAGATGAAATTGAAACTATCAACATTAAACTCGAACATAAAGTGACAAAACTAATTGCTGAGAATGAGCATTTGAAACAGACTTATAAACAACTTTATGATTCAATTAAACCATCACGTGTTCGTGCTAAGGAACAAACTGAGTCTTTGGTTAATCAATTAAATCAAAATTATGTTGAAGTTACTGATTTAAATGCTCAACTTCAGGAAAAAGTATTTGTCATAACAGCATTAAAAAATGATCTTAGCAAATTAAAAGGGAAAGACATAGTTGATAATGGTGCCCAGATGTCAAATGCTGCCACTATTGCTCCAGGAATGTATAAGCTTGACCTAGTGATTTTAGCACCTAAGGTTAAGAATAATAGGGAAGCTCATGAATACTACCTTAAGCATACAATGGAATAAGCTGCTATTCTTAGGGAGATAGTTGAACAAGCTAAATCACGAAACTCTTCAGATAGTGCATCATACTCAGCATGTGTGTATGTTAAGCCAATTCAAGAGTTGCTAGGTCATGTTAGAGACACTTGCCCTGATATTCACAAACCTAGTGAGAAATTAGTTGTGGTCACGCCTATCAATAAGAAGTAAACAGTTCGATTTGCTGATACTGCCACACCATCAAGCAACATGCATAAAGTAACTAACAGACCTTTATTGTCTTCTACAGGAGTAAAACCTTCTACTAGTGCTAACAGATCAAAGCCTTTAGACAATACAAAGGATGATAAGATCTCGCGAACACCAAGTAGTAACAAGAAGAATAAAGTAGAAGTCCAATCTAGGAAAGTTAAATCTAAGTTGAACAAATAGAACTCTGATTCTAAAAATGTATGTAATAAACATGTTAAGCATCCTGTTAAAGGTGATCAAGCTCTTTATTCTGTATGCAATGAATGTTTGTTTGATGCTAATCATGCTATGTGTTTAATTGATCATGTAAATAGTATGAATGTGCGTGATAAATTTGCCTCTAAGAAAAATAAAAAGAGAAAAGAATGGAAACCTACTAGAAAAGTGTTTAAATCTATGGGATATAAATGGAAACCCATCAGAAGGACTTTCACCTTAGTTTGAAACGCATGCCCTTTAACTAGGATTACCGCCACTAATAAAGTGCGTCTTAGGGTTCCCATTCCTCTTGAAGTAGTTGCACCCGAACATGTAGTAACTAGAGTATATACCAGGAGACCTAAAGTACCTAAATCTATTCCTAATAGCAAACCTAAGGTTGCAAAATTGATGACTGCTAACAGAATGGAACCCGATATATCTCGGGGATCTGATACTTCAGTTGCTCCATCCTCTTCTTCTCTTATCGATTGCAGGTTGTCAAAATTGTTCTATGGTATTTGGACTCTGGCTGCTCAAAGCACATGACCGGTGATCATTCTTAGCTCACCAATTTTGTTCATAAGTTTCTTGGTACTGTCAAATTTGGTAACAACTAAGTTGTGAAGATTATAAGATATGGTGATTATCAAATAAGGAATGTCATAATTTCAAGGGTTCATTATGTGTAAGGACTAGGACACAATCTATTCTCCGTTGGTCAATTCTGCAACTCAGATCTTGAAGTAGCTTTCAGAAAACACACTTGTTTTGTCCATAATTTAGAAGGTGTTGATTTACTCTTAGGATCTTGAGGAACTAACTTGTATTCTCTGTCCATTAGGGATATGATGCCGTCTTCTCGTATATGTCTCTTGTCAAAAGCCACAAAGACTAAGTCATGGTTATAGCATCGATGTTTGTCTTATTTGAACTTTAGTGCTCTTAATCACCTAGCTAGAAACGGTCTAGTACATGGTCTTCCTAGACTTAAATTTCAAAAAGACCATTTGTGTTCTGCATGTGCTATGGGAAAAAGCAAGAAGCAATCACATAAATCTAAATCTGAAGACACCAATCAAGAAAAACTATATCTTCTGCACATGAATCTTTGTGGGCCTATGCGTGTTGCAAGCATAAATGGGAAAAAGTACATCCTCATCATTGTGGATGATTACTCTCGGTTCGCATGGGTGAAGTTTCTAGCATCAGAGGATGAAGCTCCTGATTTTATAATCAAGTTTCTGAAAATGATACAAGTTAGATTGAATGCAGCTGTAAGGAACATTCATATAGATAATGGATCTAAGTTTGTTAATCAAACTCTACGAGACTACTATGAACAGGTTGGCATCTCTCATGAAACATCGGTTGCGCAAACTCCACAACAAAATGATGTTGTTGAATGGCAAAATCGTACTCTTGTTGAAGCCGCTCGAACAATGTTAATCTATGCAAAAGCTCCTTTATTTTTATGGGCCAAAGCAATTGCTACCGCATGTTACACTAAAAACTAATCCATTATACGACATTGCTATGGAAAAACTCCTTATGAGCTCTTACATGATAGAAAACCTAATTTATCTTATCTTCATGTTTTTGGTGCACTTTGTTATCCACATAATGATAGTGATAATTTAGGCAAACTTCAAGCTAAAGCTGATATAGGTATTTTCATAGGATATGCTCCAATGAAAAAAGCTTACCGTATTTATAACCGATGTACCCGAAAAATCATTGAAACCATCCATGTCGACTTTGATGAGCTGACAGGTATGGCTTATGAACAAAGCAGTTTAGAACCTGCACTTCATGAAATGACTTCTGTAACACCCAGTTCAGGACTGGTTCCAAACCCTCCTCCTTCAGCATCATTTGTACCACCATCGAGGTATGAATAGGATATTGTGTTTCAACTAGTATTTGATGATTTCTTCTCTCCTCCAGCTAACATTGCCTCTCCAGTTCTTGTTAAAGAAGCTCGAGCTCCTGTTCAGTCAATCGGTTTACCTTCCTCAACAACAGTTGATCAAGATGCCCCTTCTCCATGTACTTCACAAACCACTCCACAATTACAATCCTAAGCAATACCTCTCAGTGCTGAAGAAGAATCACACGACCTTGAGGTTGCACATATGAGTAACGATCTTAGAGCACCCAATAAAATGGACAAAAGATCATCCGATACAAAACATAATTGGTGACCCTTCCAGACCCGTTTCCATAAGACTCCAATTACACGAACAAGCCATGTTCTGCTACTATGATGCCTTCCTAACTTTAGTTGAACCTAAGACGTATAAAGATGCACTAACTCAGTCATGCTGGATTAAGGCAATGCAAGAAGAGCTACATGAATTTGAACGTCTTGAAGTCTAGGAACTTGTTCCTCGTCCAGATAAAGTGATGGTTATTACTTTAAAATGGATATATAAAGTCAAATTGGACGAATTAGGGGGAATCTTGAAAAACAAAGCAAGATTGGTAGCTCGTGGATACCGTTAAGAAGAGGGAATTGATTTTGAAGAATCCTTTGCTCCCGTGGCTAGACTAGAAGCTGTTCGGATATTTCTCGTGTTTGCTGCTGATATGAATATGATCATTTACCAGATGGATGTAAAGACGACATTTTTGAATCGTATTTTGTGTGAAGAAGTCTACGTTAGCCAACCAGATGGATTTGTGGATCCAGACAATCCTAATCACGTGTACAAAAGGAAGAAAGCTCTATATGGGTTTAAACAGGCTCCACGCGCATGGTATGATCTATTGTCATCGTTTTTGCTAACTCAAAATATGCTCTAGAATCACATAAGAAATACATAATGGAATCTTGTGACCCATTGGATACTCCAATGGTGTAGAAATCTAAACTGGATGAGGATACACAAGGGAAAGCCGTTGATCCTCTACATTATTGTGGCATGGTTGGCACCCTTGTGTATCTAACATCCAGTAGACCAGACTTGGTATATGTTGTCTGTATGTGTGCTTGGTATCAGGCACGTCCTACCGAAAAGCACCTACATGGTGTAAAAAGAATCTTTCGATATCTAAGAGGAAC
>BQNB010188609.1:0-11935 GCA_026074375.1 Tanacetum coccineum | reverse complement strand
AGGCCCTAAAAACGACCTATGAAGCTGCTACAAGAGCTAGGGTTTGTCTCCCTAAGTTATACAAAGTTATCCTAAAAGTTGCACATACTTGAAACCCTAAAATCGGTTTAGTATATATAGAGATATCGCTGCGACGGCGTCGCGTTGTAATCCTGACGCCGTCGCTACGTGGATGATTCTAGATCCTCATTAAGTCGGCCACGTCCTGACGCCGTCACTAAATCTCTGACGCCGTGACTAGATGGATCACGATGGCGTCGCTTTATGTGTGCGACGCCGTCTCCACGCTCTGAAACAATATTTCTTCATGGATTTGGTGTAGGTCCGTAATCTCGTCCGTTTCTTCTCCAAATGAGCCAAAGTCACGTGTATTTCCTCCAAATGCCATCCAAGTGCTAAAAACCTGAAAATAAACGATTAAGCACATAATCTAGGCATATTTGCATGATTTAGGGGGTTAAATGACCCCGAAATAGTGTATAAAATGACACCTCACCAATAAGTTGACCACTTTTGCCGAGCTTCATTTAGTTTCTCACTATGGAACGCAACAGGTCTCCCTTCTTGTGACAAAACAACCCCAATCCCGGTTCCACAAGCATCACATTCTAACTCAAAAACTTTATCAAAGTTAGGTAAAGAAAGTACCGGTGCTGTTGTCAACTTCTCCTTGATAATCTTAAAGCTCTCCTCCGCCTCTCTAGTCCATTGAAACGGACCCTTCTTCAAACAATTGGTAATTGGTGCCACTATGCTACTAAAATTTCTCACAAATCTCCTATAAAAGGTCGCCAATCCATGAAAACTTCTAACTTTAGACAACGTCTTAGGCGATGGCCAATCCCGAACCGCCTGGACCTTGGTTTCATCAACATGAATCCCATCCGAACTCACAATGTACCCAAGAAACAAGAGTTTATTAGTAAGAAAAGTACACTTCTTTAAGTTAACAAACAAATCATTATCAGATAACGCCTTCATAACCTTTCGTAGATGACCCAAATGTTCCTCCTTCGTTTGGCTATAAATCAAGATATCATCAAAATATACTACCACAAACTTACCCATAAATGGCCTAAGAACTTGAGTCATTAAGCGCATAAATGTACTAGGCGCATTAGATAATCCAAATGGCATAACGAGCCACTCATACAACCCATCCTTTGTCTTGAAAGCGGTCTTCCATTCATCACCCGGTTTAATCCGAATTTGATGGTAGCCACTCCTTAAATCGATTTTAGAAAATAATCTAGCACCTGCTAACTAATCCAATAAGTCATCAAGACGCGGAATAGAAAAATGATACATTACCTTGATTTTGTTGATGGCTCGACTATCAATGCACATCCTCCAACTGTCATACTTCTTTGGTGTAAGAAGTGCTGGAACCGCACAAGGACTAATGCTTTCTTGAATGTGGCCTTTCTTCAACAGTTCTTCTATCTTTTCACGCAAAACGTCAGATTCCTTAGTGCTCATCTTATAGTGAGGAAGATTAGGTAAACTTGCTCCGGGAATCAAATCAATTTGGTGTTGAATATTCCTTAACGATGGCAAAGCGTTCAGTGTATCATCCGCCACAATCTTACTAAATTCAGCTAATAAGGGTTTAACGACCACCGGTATTGCATTCTCCATGACATCTAGCATAAGAAACCCCCGTCTCTTTCCTTTCAGCTTGAAACTCCTTTGGTGAAGCCACCAAAGTTACCAAGGTCTTGTTCTATAATTTCTTCTTAGGAGAAACGACACCTAAAGGTAACATAGCAATAGTTTTTCCGCTCTATTTAAACAAATACATATTTGATTTACCTTGGTGTGTAGCGTCCACATTATGTTTCCATGGTCTTCCTAACAATACATGACATGCCTCCATATCAACAACATCACAAGTAACCAACTTATTGTAATGCTTCCCAATAGCAAGAGGAACCTTACAAATCTCGGTCACCTTAAGTACCGGCCCCTTCTTGATCCACCCACTCTGATAAGGACTAGGATGAGGTTCGGTTGGAAGCTTAAAAGCTTTAACTAAGTCCTTAGACACTGAATTTTCACAGCTCCCTCCATCAATGCTAATAGAACAAATCTTTTCCTTAACCAAGCATTTAGTTTAAAAGATTTTATTTCTTTGTGAAGAGTCACTAACCTTTTGCGAACACAAAGTTCGTTGAACTACATATGTAACTTGTTCCGCCTCTCCGTCTAAAGGCTCAACATACTCTAACTCATCTTCTTCTTGAAACACATCGTCACTAATCAGCCCGTCATTCCCACTTTTTACCTAATAATAAATGGATCGTCTAGGACACACATTAGACCTATGCCCCGGTTCACCACACGTGAAACACTTGGCACCCGTTGGTCTAGCATAAGGGTTTGAATTCACCGATTGACTTTCTTTGTTCTTGACCATTCCACTTCCACTAGCTTTAGAACTTGAGGTTGTTATAGTAGTACTAGGAATGGTAGATTGACTTGGGTTGGGTTGACTCCCATAATTACTTGAACTCTCCATGTTTGAACGCCTAAACCCGAATCCGGTTTTAGAAGCCATCCTTTCCGCTTTCATTGCCATGTTTTGAGCTTGATCCACAGACCAAATCGGCGTCAAACTCAACCTCTCTTGGATTGAAGAATTCAGCCCACTGATATACCTAGCCGCGGATTGTTCGTCCATTTCCCTCAAGTTACAACGGGCTTGCAACCTCAAAAACTCACCCGTATAGTCAGCTACAGTTCTTTTTCCTTACACACAAGTATGATATTGTTGGTACAAAATTTGCTCAATATTCGGGGGCAAAAACCTACCTTTGATCATCCGTTTCATCCTCATCCAAGTATCCACGGGTCATCTACCTTGTGCTCTTCGGTTATCTTGTTCACGTTGCCACCAAGCTCCCGCTCATCCACGTAACTTATAAGCCACAACCTTTACTTGTTCTTCTTCGAGAACTTCCATGATGTCAAAAAACTTGTCAACCTCATATAACCAATCAAACACCACCTCAATGCTAAGATTTCCAACAAAGTTAGGAATCTCGACCTTGACTTGATAACTTTTCCGCTCACCATACCCACGAGGATTAACATTCTAAGCAACCATAGTCCTCAATTGTACTCATCCATGGTTTCTTCACCTTCATTCTCATCTGAAGACATCATATCATCATGTCTCTAAACTTATTTTAGAGGTTGGTTACGCTCATGATTATCATTGAATCCCTTACAGTTGGTATAGGATCTATGAATACCACATTCGTCACCTTCACGATTTGGATGGTTTCCACCACCTACGATCGCGGATCGTATCTCTTCAATAACAGTGGACATACTTGCGAATTTGGAATTGAGATCATTGATCGCAATATCCATCTATTCGGTCAACTGCACCCCACTACTGGTACGGGTTTGAGGAATCTCTGCACCACCCTCCATCTAGGATACTAATAAGCTCTAGATACCAACTGACGCAAAACGTAAGCGTACTATAAACCCTAACTAGGGTTCTAGACGAAACACCAAGATAATAAAGACTAAAAGTCATGACTTTTATTAATGATTGAATATTTAATGACTAAACAATGAACCCAAGCCCTATATTTATAGGAGAACTAAACTTGGGGAAAAAGATAACCAGGATTTCTAGAATAAACAAAATAAGGAAACAAAATAAAAGTTAATAATCAAAATATGGAAACCATATTTTGTTATTAATTTGTTGTTATCTTGCCATGCTCTAGGTACTCCATATATTCCTCGGTAAACTCATTAATCGTATCCTCATCAATATGTTTCACCATGCCTCAACTTTCAACCATTGTTTGACGAATACTTCCAGGCCCCACTAAGTGTTGTATCCCATGTACCTCCTGCTCCTGCTCTAATACCTGCTGATACAACCGGTACACCTTTATCAACCATAATTGATCAAGATGCACCATCTGCTGGTACGTCACCCACAACTGAGGAAACACAAGCTTCAGTCATACATCAAGGTGTTGAAGAACAAATTCAAGGAAATCAAAATGCACAATTTGATAATGACCCCTTCATCAAAAAAATTACTCCAGAATCGAGTTTTGAAGAATCATCATCAAGGGAAGTCATTCCATCAAATTTATATCAAAAAACCAACCGTTTGATCATCTCATCACCCGCTTAACAATGTCATTGGAAATCCTTCTCAGCCTGTTTCAATAAGACGCCAACTATAAACTGATGGCATGTGGTGCTATTTTGATGTATTTGTCACTAAAGTCGAACCAAAGAACTATAAAGAAGCATTGAAAGAATCTAGCTGAATTAAAGCCATGCAAGAGGACATTCATGAATTTGATCGACTTCAAGTGTAACACCCCCATTTTTACAATATAGCAGCGGAAGCTAATCTAGGGTATTACTTCATGGATACAACAATCATAATCATAGAAAACGACCCAAAAGAGACGTTTATTCAAAAGATATGTTATCATTCATTTCAAATCAGAGTTTTACAAAGGCAGGTCCCAAAATCTAGAAACATAAAATGTGAATGATAACAAGTTTTAGCCATCTCCACAACTTGCTCAATTACCTGAGATAAACATGCTAAAAAGGGTCAACACAAAGGTTGAGTGAAATTCATAGGTTTGAAATGTAATAGTTGAATACAAGTTATAATGGAAATATTGGCATTACTGGGATAATTATCATGGAGAACATTTAATATCATGGAGAACAGTATTATCATGGGAAAACAGTTGAATATTATCATATGGTTGAATGCAAGTCACTATAATGGTAATAATTGCAACGAATACAATTATCATGGAAAATCAGGGTAACATTATTATTGCAGCTAAGCTCATGACATCAATACATTAACAGGGAAATCACCGTAGTGATATTGGTTAGGGACAGATGTCCCTGTGGAAAAGATAACTTGCCAAGGTTACCTATTAGGACAAATATAGTGTGTTTGGCTACCCCAAGCATGGGTATACAAACGGGAGCCGTCACCCCCAATAGATCTATTCACAATATTCGCGTTCACTCGCAATGCAAGTAATTAATGATTCATGATATGAAAATAATGGCACTGGAAGCTACTTAGGCAATAATATATCTGGATAGCATACAGTTGGAAAAACACTTGCATTCATGGTTTATATCAGGTATCACAGGTTTATATATTCAAAAGATGGAAATATGGGGTTATGAATTCATTAAGTCTTTGAAAAGTAATCACATTGTTATAAGTATATAAAAGAGTTTGTAACAAGCATGTATCCCCCTCGCGGGTTTATAAAACATGTAAATAAGTAAAGGCGAGGTTATGAATCTCACCTGGTAGGTAGTTGTAATAAATATTCTGAAATAAAAGCTGACGACCTTATCACAATCTTAACCGGGGAATGTTGATATAGTAAAATGATAATAAACAGCCACGTCACGTAACCTGAGTAAATATGTTGAGTCTTAGGAAGATTGTACTCTAGAACTTTAGTTTTAAGAGTTATGAGTTTGATTGAGGAGTTTGGAATTATTGTATCACCGTTCGGGCCATCATAATTCAGAAGTCATTCAGTAAACATTTGAGGAGCTAGGGCACTTTAAATCTATACCCAACAAACTAATTCAGAAACGTATACCTAGATTGAAACCTCTTAATATGAAAGCCTCCATAGTTTTGTGGTATAATATAACTTCCGGTATGGATCGGTTTTAAGCGTTGTATTCAATATCTGGAAATGTTAGCACGAGAAGGTAATAAAGTTATGTCAGATAATATTTTGGATTGATTTTATACTTTTTCAATAAATGTTACATTTTAGCCCTGGGTTTGAAAAAAATTACAAATAGGCCACCTTGGAGTTTGATTTTTTACGACTTTGGGTCCTTCAACTTTGAAAGATAATACAAAGTTACCTTGTCCTTTGAAAAGGACATAATAGACCCTCTTATGGTTTAACTTTGATAAAATTACACTTTTAGCCCTTTTGTTATAAGTTTCGAAAGTTACGATATATCCTCTCTGCATGGTTATATTTACAAAAACATGTCAAATTGACATTGCAGGCTTATTTTATTTTCAATAGACATTTATAAGTTATAATAACTAAATATGAAGTTTTAACGCAACACAGTTCTAAAATAACGTTTCGTTTAAGTAAAGACAGCAAAAGTGTTCATAAGTAGGGTTTCAAAACGTAAACGCGCGGGTTTTAAGTTCAAATTCTTCATTAATCAATAAAGGTGGTTATTTTTAATTAGTTAAGCATTGCTGGATAGATTATACAATATTTAATCATTATAAAATTAGTTTTAAGAATAACGCGAAATTTGGGTTTCGGGTGTACGGATTTTGGTATCAAAATGGAAAAATGGAGCATGTATTGAGTTATGAACTTTATCAAGAGTATATTTAGGATCATTGAACATTATAAGGGTGTTTAGTAGCAGAGTTAGAACATTCAAAAACCGGGGATTGAGCTTCAAGGAGCAAAAAATGGTGGAAACGGGTCATTTCGGGTAGTATTTCCACTGTAGCTTGTTATCTATACTCTGGTGGGATTCAATTCTTGAAGGCTTTGCTTATTGAAACTTCTTTAATGATCTTAGGATTATATGGGAGCAAATGATTGCTGCCTTAAGGGTTATAGACGGAGGATATGGGGGGTTGAAGAAAAAAATGAGACATAAGAGTTCCTATTATACCCATTTTGAAGGTATAATGTGTATAGCAAGGGTTATTTGATCTGGTTAGGGCACATAGGGGGTCTATAGGGTGATGTTTTTTAGTAGGGGCTAGTGGATGTGTATGGTTAAGCTAGAATAGCAGGTGAGGTGTTTTGCCTCTTTGCATGCCACGGTACTTACAAGAAGATACAAGAGATCATGTGCTCTAATTTTATACATAAAATAAATGAAAGGAGGTGCTTTTAAGCTGCTATGGATGAAGTAGCTTAGGTCCATGGAGGTTGTCTTGATTGCAAATAAAGGCTTTGAAATGGGTCATTTTGCAAGAAAAGGGTTCACGGGTTCCATTAGGGCTCATTAGGGCTTGGATTGAGTTTGCTTGCTTGTAATTCATGTACATTTGATTAAGAATGATAGGTTACTGATCCTAAGGCTTATATTAAGGATTATAATCAAAAGTTGAGAGGTGGTTTGGGTTAAAACGGGTAGAAAATGAGTAAACGGGTCAAAGTTTCCAATTTAGGGCACTCACAATTAGGGTTTTTGGGTTTGTTTCTGTATAATTGAAGTTAGAATGATGATATGATAATGGATTATGATTTGAGAAATGTTGTAATTTATGTTATTATAACTTATTTAAGTAATTTGTTTAGGTTTACAATGGTTATAAACGAGAGTAACGAGTGCATGGTTTAGAAAACTTGCTCGGTTTTAGGTTTAGGGTTTTGAATTTTGGGTTTTGGGTATGAATATTGTGTGAAGGCTTATAAAACAAAAAGAAAAAAAGTAATTATGGAAAAGAACAGTAATATAATTAATTGAGTTTACACATGTGTAGATTGAGTTTAGTGAGCTCGTCCTATAAGTGTTGATGAAGATAATTGGAGGTAAAACGGCCTATTTTTGAGATCTGCTTAATGAACTGGTACAGTGAAGCTTTTGAGATTTGTTACTTGGAGTTGAGGGATTTTTTATTTCAAAGGATGATCTATATTGGGTTTGGATCATAGGATTTTAGTAGTTTGTGCCTATTCCTTGAGATGTTAACATGTCTGTGATTAGGTTTAGGGTATTAAGATATCGGCATAGTATAAAGCCGTTTCGGTTATAACGTTGCGAATGGTACATTATAGGAATAATGTACTTTGTAATAAGAATATGATGATATTGACTTGACATGTTATGATATTTGCTTGACATATATGAAGATAGGATTGCCATAGATAGGTTGCGTGAGCTCATCTACTTTAGTTATGTAAGTTACATGACATACTGAGATATTGACAATGCAAGTAATGTAATAAAGCGAAAAATTTCCCTGTATAATTGTGATCATAGTAAAATAGGTTGATGAAAATTCTTGGGTTGTTATAGTCTCCACCTCTTACAGAAATCTCGTCCTGAGATTTAGTTGAAAGTTGTAGTGGTATTGTTTGGGAATAAATATGTGTACTGGGCATGAATCTGATTTTTATGTTTGGCTAATCAAGGTCACAAGTCTACGTGTGTGATGCATTTATAATTATGTTGTACACCATAATTATAATTACCTCCTTTCACACGTCTACTTATTTTCAAGATCATACCTCTTGGTGACAGTCAATAGAATTTCTCTAGATTCTGGTAGAACTTGGGTGAATAAAATACTTCGATTTACGGAACCTGTGGGTTATGGTCTACTTCTGCTATGCCACTCTAATCGTAAAGAATTGTTATTCGTTAACCTTTAAAAGTCAACATCGAATAAGAATGCTATCACAAGTCTTTGTCAAAATTTTCATACCTAGTGGTATTGAAATCATTTGACATTGTATAGATTCTTGTGTGTTTCCTTATTCAAATGAAGAAGCATTCTAATTCATTTCAATAAGATGATCATAAATCATCTTACCCAAGAATAAAACATGATATGGTAATGTGTAGAAAATGATATGATCATGGATGGTTAGATAATATGAGATGTTGATCTGTACTGACGGCCCTCCTATCAAGGAGGAAAACTTTTGTTGCAAAGGTATAAGGAGGTGTATTTAGAGTTTGAGTATGATAGAATCGCAATTAATGTCGCGTTTTATAACACCGGTTAACAAGTGTAACGGAAATTATTCTTATTATTTCATAGATTAACATTACATACGAATCTTTACATATGAAAAAGAGTTGTTATTATGATACCATGTCCTAGAGATTTAGTTTGAAGGAGTTAAGAGTGATGTTGGATAATAGATGTTTTTTAGCTCCTACAGTTTCTAGTCTGATGCATACTTTGTGGCAATTTGACACTAATAGTGCACGGTAATGTGTGATGCTGAAGTTACACGTTCTACAAAGGGGATGAGGTCATTAATATCAACGGATTTACATTATCCTTAAGGGATTTGTCCTGCCTTCCATTTTGCTGCTGATGGTGATAATTGTTGCGGTTGTTATTGTTACGGTTATTTAGGTAGTTATTTTTGTTAATGTAATTGTTGGAGTGGTTATTGTTGTTGCGATCATTGGGGTAGTTGTTGTTGGTGGTGGTTTCTTCTATTATCCCCCCCCCCCTTATCCTTCGATTACATTATGTTTTTTTTTTTTTTATATATCATCGATATTTCGTTTGTGATCATTGGTTTCTTGCACAGAATTACGCTTTATTATTTGGTCCATTAGTCTGTGAGCTATGTTGGTGGCTTCTTCCAAAGTCTGAGGTTTTGAAGATTGTGATAGTATCGTTCCTTCAATGCTTTGCTGCAGTCCACACCGTGAAGACCTTCCATAAGCTGTTCTGAGTATTTGGCCACCATGTTTGGACATTGAAGAATGTAATTCTGGAATCTTCTTTAAACATAGTCTTGAGATCACTTCCTTTTATGTCAATTTTTAAGAATCAAATCTACAGTTTAGACTTAAAAATTCATCTTCCATTTTCTTGATCTCAGTTCGAGGACAGTACTTGTTCGTCAGAAGCCTTTTTAACTCAGTCTAGCGTGATTGATTAGCTTGACTCTATTCCCATTCGGCTGGGCATATGCTTTCTACCAGGCCCCGCATATCAGTTAAAGTACCAGTAGCAAATGTTACTTTTATTTTCATTAACACATCGCTTCGTGAGAAATATGATTCAGTTCGTTCAAACCTGCGAAAAGGGCCTACTGCTCTTCCGTACCATTAAAGCAGAATGGTTGACAGCTGATAAACTCTTTGTAGGTTTCCCGTTTTTACGTGCAGGAGTTCCCTGTAAGATAGTTGGGAATTACTAGCACTTGCTTATGGCAGCCAGTCAGTGCTTCCTCGTGCTGTTTTGTAGTAGATCAGCAATCAGTTGCGGGATGGATCTAAGTTATCGGCTGGTGTTTCGGGATGTTGAGTCCTTTGGGAGCATTCTATCAACTGACGAAATCACTTTAGTATAGAATGTTCCATAAGTAATAAAAGAGAATGTGATGCTTAAAATGCTTAAGGAGTAATGAATTTTAAGCACTATGGTATGAATTTATGAATGATTGAAGACGGAAATATGATTAATATGGATGGAGATGTGATGAGAGCTCGATAAGTTAGAAACAATAGATTCGAAACTGGATTGCTTTATAAATAACTTTCCTTTTTACTGTACATATCAAAATTTGACAAGAGTTTTTTATTGTATACCACATATTCAAGGCTAGGATAAAGTTAACTAGTTTAAGAGTTTGAGATTTTAGCTGGTGATGACTTCCAAAGTTCTTCTTGATTTGGTTTGGTGACGAGCTTGGATTTTCTCAATGATTCGTTCAAGATCGGAAATTCTGTAGTGAGCAAAGGCAATCTTATCCTTTTGCCCTAACCGCTTCTTTTGAAGTTTGATAATCTGAGTACGGATTTCCTTGAGTTCAGTCTTCTGTTCGTTACCATTTATACGTCCTTCTTCCATTCTCTCAATGCGGTGAAGATAGAGTTCGTCTAAATAATTCAAGATATCTTCGACTTGTTTCTCATGATGTTTCAGATACATCTTATCTGAACATTTTTCTATTTCAAATACCTGAGGAGGGGTAGAAGTATAAACTAAGGAAGATAGTGATACCAAATTACAAGTTTGATTCCGAGATGAATTAGATAACGTAGATGAGGAACAGATTTGCTTCTTAGGTGGTAATAGTTCTTCAGGAACAAAAAATATCGAGGATCAAATAGTAGTGATGGTGGTAATACTGGAGATGGAGTTAAAATAGTTAGTGGAGTAATAGGATCTAGTGATGAAATAGGTGATAAAATGCTTCTACGTCCTTCAAATAAGTATTATTGTAAAAAGATGAAAATACCGGTGGGGTCATATTATCTGTAGAGTTTTCTGAAGAGTTAAAAGATCTGCTTCCCGCTGAAGCTGGAAAATAATCCGGTGAGACCGAAGTATAGTTAAGAATATTCATAGAGGAAAAAGCATCCTCAAGATCGGAAGTAGAGCGATTGGGGAGAAGACATCGTTCTAATAACAAACCTAATTTGTAAATAAACATAAGTTATTTATATAATGTATAATAGATATGTATTCTTTACATGACTTGTTCCGGAATGTGTGCACGAAGAACTTTGATGGCATGAAAAAAGAAATGTGGTTATAGTTAAGGTTTTGACCTTGTTCTCTATAACCATGGCGCTGATACCAATTCTGTTACACCCCCATTTTTTACAATTATAGCAGTGGAAGCTAAACGGGGGATTACTTCTGGAATACAATCAATCATAATCATAGAAAATGGACCCAAAAGAGACGTTTATTCAAAAGATATGTTATCATTCATTTCAAATCAGAGTTTTACAAAGGCAGGTCCCAAAATCTAGAAACATAAAATGTGAATGATAACAAGTTTTAGCCATCTTCATGTTCCATCCACTCGTACGCCACTTGCTCAATTACTGAGATAAACATGCTAAAAAGGGTTAACAAAAGGTTGAGTGAAATTCATAGGTTTGAAATGTAATAGTTGAATACAAGTTATAATGGAAATATTGGCATTACAGGGACAATTATCATGGAGAACATTTATTATTATGAAGAACAGTATTATCATGGAAAGCAGTTGAATATTATATGGTTGAATGCAAGTTATTATAATGGTAATAATTGCAACGAATACAATTATCATGGAAAATCAGAGTAACATTATTATTGCACCTAAGCTCATGACATTAATACATTAACAAGGAAGATCACCGTAGTGATATTGGTTAGGGACAGATGTGCCCGTAGAAAAGGTAACTTATCAAGGTTACCTATTAGGACAAA
>BQNB010188607.1:0-11936 GCA_026074375.1 Tanacetum coccineum | reverse complement strand
CAAACCTGTGCCAGTCTCTCAGGCTGAAACCCCTCTTTTACCTGTTAGAATTAGGATTAGAACTAACATAGGTTTAACATAGGTTTGATTTAGATTAGAATTAACTTAGTTTAGATAAACCAAAATATAAATAAATTGATAGATTTAACCTCGCTTCAAGTGTTCGACACCCTACTTACCACGAATCTACCACCGACCGGGTACACTACCCGTTAAAGTGTTGTTTTTGGTTAAGTCGGCAAAATATAAATTTAAAACTTGAATCATACAAATAAACACCACACAACGACACAATCAGCAACCGTTAAGACATCTATAAATTTCTTGATATGTGTATTCCATCCCTATAATATTTCTCTTATATATATTATGTTGCGCAAAACTAATCCTTGATGTAGGTTAAGAGTTCATAACATATTTGATTCATAGATCTGCTTAAGTTAATCTACAATGGGAGGCAAGTATCATAGGAGTGAAATGAGCTAAGGGGTGCTCGAGTGTCAAAATAGATATCTTGGATGATTAAATGGGGTTGATAAGAGCAAGACTTCATTAGGGATGATGCAAGCTCGCCTCTTTGGTTCAAGGATTGAAGTATAGTAAAAGTCTCATCTAATGGAATGAATGGCTTTGAGTGTCCACCTTTTTGTTTCGACAAAAGGGAGAGAAGAAGTGTAAACAAGTAACGTATAAATTTTACTATGAATTATAGTTTACATATTTTGTCATCATCAAAAAGGAGGAAATTGTTGGTAGAAATATTACGATATTTAATCTATACATTCTCTTCATGTTTTGGTGATGACAAACATGTAACTTATAACACATAACGTAAAGTGCTTAAGTTACTCGTGATCACAAATCATCAATGCATTCATACGACAACATCTCTTGACGTCTCAAGTCTGTTTCAACAAAGTTTCCACCCGACGTAAATCACTTAAGGTATGAATAAATAAATGCTTAATTTATTTTATGATCAAAGAAATTTTTATTTTTCTTAAACCTTACATTTTTATCAAATGTAACAAACATTTTTTAAAACTTATACAAAACATTTTTGTATTTAAAAGAAATGTTTTATTCAAAATAAATATTTTGAATTCAAATTTTCCCTATAAAATTGAAAAAAACTGATCCAGAAAACAACTCCCCTGGAAAAGACAAAAATAGAAGCATCCTACTATGGGCGGCCCCTTATAGGTATGGGCGACCCCCTTAGTGATAAGGGAGCCGGCAAAGGAGCTAAGCAGGCCGACCATGTAAAACAGCTCCCAACTCTACCTATAAATAGTGGACTGTTCCCATAGATTTTTCACCTTTTGCACCTGTTTTCTTTCTGTCCCAAATCAGTTTATACATCTCACACATATTCTAAAAACCTTTAATCATTTAATCATAAACATTTATTTCTAAGTGATTCAAGCTTATTCCTCTAAGTGTAATGTGTCGTTGTGTGGTGTATAATTTATTGATTCAAGTTTTAAATTTATATTTTGCCGACTAAACCAAAAATAACACTTTAATCGAGTCCATGTATTCCAAACTTGTATAATAGTTAGATCGTGGTGATCATAGAAAGTATAGTTAGATCGTTCGCCGATCATGGTGTTGAATAGTTGGATCGACGGTTGATCGTGTTAAAGGTTAGGTGAAGTGAAGTGTTGATAGTGCGGTTAGTATTTTAGTCCTCAAAATACAAAAGGTGTGGTAGATTGATTCTAGCTAGGATTAGATAAAAACTAATCATATTAGGTAACCATTCTCCCTTTACGTGTCTTGGCAGATAAACATTATTAGCATTGTTGTGCGGTTTGTTATGTTAGGCCATAAACATAACAGGATTGGTTGTGCCCGAAGACATTGGCGTGTTGCTAGACGCTTACCAATGTTGTTATATTTATTTGTGACATGTCCAAGTGGGAGCTGTTGGGATATGTCCATATCATAAATAAATATACGGCTGGAAATATGTGAGCCTATGGGGGCACACACGTATACACAGAGGATACGTTTATTAATGTAATTAATATATTTATTGTATATTAATTATATTAATATGTTTCACGAAATAATTAAACGGTCTTTAATTACAACGTTAGACGTTATAACTAATTAAAATATATTAACAAGTGAAGGACTTGTTAGTACAAAAACCAAACTCGTGAGGTGTTGGTTGTGACCGGTCGAACAAGAAAAATAGGAGAGTCCGAATGTCGTTTATAGCAAACAAGAGGAGGTGTTTGAGTATGACTTAAAGAACAAGTCTTGGGCTATATAACCCCTTTGTCTCATTCATTTGAAAGAAAGAAAGTCGCACAAATTCCTTAAAAGTCAGTCGATATGTTAATTACTCAAACCATTATCCTAGTCTTTCTGTGATCAACGAATCAAAAAAGAAAGTTACATAGTAATGCATGCAAATATATATTATTACGTATGCATGCCAATACTTACATGCATGCAATAATAGTTTGCATCTAATGGTTACTTTTCCTTCGTATATACATACGATCAGTATTATAATCCCGTGTAGGATTCAATCGTGTGACGCATAGATCCAAAACATGAACAAGGTGTTCGGTTATTTTATTTGTGAAGCAAGTACTAGCATCTTAACGTATCTCAGTAACGTGTAGTGTGTGCATATCATAGAGATTATCTACTTGGTAACTTATTTAGTTTTTGCATGGTATTAGCTTTATACACATGCGTATATTTAAGACTGTGTTCGTAGATTGCTAAAAGGTACACACCTCTTGAATTCTTTGTTGATTACATTATTCTATACGTATTTATATGTTTTCCGCTGCGTACTCGTGATTTGAATTGATCAATAGTTGTAAAGCCCCAACAGGATGCCACGAGCCATCGTATAGAGTAATTACAAAGAAGTAAAATTAGACAAATCAGGGTTCTTGATTAATTTATTAAAGCCCTTTGGGCGTTTTTAGTTAAAATTAATTAGACGAAACCCTAGGTTGTATGCAATTTTATAATTATAAATTCGATTGTTAATTGTGTTAATTGATCGTTTTTTATAGATTATTAATTGTTAATGGGTATCCGTGATAAACACTTGCAAGTTTATCATGGATAGATATATGATATTCGTGTTCTTGATTAAGTGTTAATTGATTGTTCATGCAAAATCGATGATTAGAAAATTATAGACATTAAAACTTGAGTTTTTTAGTTTTCGGACTGTTTGACACATTGTTACTAAAAAATTCGTAAAATATTTATCGTAAGTTAAAAAAAATTGAAATTTTTATGTTAGATCCACGACTCAGTAAGCTACAACTTTGTAGATTACTGCAAAGTTGGAGAAGACCCTAGCTATGTCCTGGGGAGGCCTGAAGTCGACTGAAATTGTCTATCAACTTTTATGTGCTATGTGGTATATATTTATATATGGCTTACGCAATCGATTATATCTATGTATGTGGCCGGATTCGTTGGAAGAATGAGCCTTATATGAATATATACATAGTTTAATTATTAGATAATTAGAATCATCAATAATATTTGCATGTATTAATTGTTAAGTGATTAAATAAATGTTATGTGTATTAGTTATATGTTTATATTGTTTTGTTTTAAGTATTGACTTGTGAGAAAACAAAAGGGTTTTCGAAAAATAAAATTATAAACATGACTAATAACTATGAAATAAGATTTATTATAGACTATTAATTGCGAAGTCTTATGAGTCACTTGGGTGTGGTTATCTATAATGTTATGGCTCATACCTTACTTATCTCGACGAGACTTGCAATTTAATAAGTTTATAATGTGTTTTAAATCAAAGATTGAATTTTATCAATGACGAAATTTGCAAAAAGTACTATTTATTTGCAAGGCTTATCACCAAGGGTTTGAGGGTTGATTTATACTCTATAAATCCCCTGATATCTTTTAAAATATTATATAGGAAGCGCCATATGGTCTAGGGTTTGAATGATATTTAATCATTCTTTAATCTTTTCCCGCGATTAAATAAGAAATCTTTAGATTTGCAAACTTGTAGTTTTCCAATTTTAAAGGTAAAACTAATTTATAACATTGGAGATTATTTTAATAAGTGATACCATAATAAATAACTTAATTGAGTAAAATTTTTATTAAAATTTATGATACAAAGATGTATGCATGCTTCTTCGTACATATTTGACAAGTTAAATATATTACCTTTTAAATAGTGTTGTCATCCAATTTGTAAGAACACTTGCATTTGCCTTTTACATTGTGTGAGACGTAGTTAGATTGCAAACCCAAGGTGATTATACACTCTTCGCGAGACGTTGGTGTCACATAATCTCAGTTCTTGATTGGACGACTTAATCGAGGTAAGCGGGTGAGACCTTATGCTCGAGGCATAGATGGGATAAAACATGCTAACTAGTATATTAATGTAATAAAGTAAGTACCATAATGTTCTAGGAATTGCACCGGTGATAATTATTGATCGTCAATTGCCTTTTGAATACACCATTGCTAGCAGATCAACTGATGTGATGGTGGTATGTCAAGTTGGATACCAGGCCTTAGAAAATTAATTGTTTATTTATTTAAACATGGGTAGTTAATTTTCTTCAAGGAGTATTATCAAAAATACGAATTCTTGAACCTTTAACTTGTTTTGTAAAATGACACTAATGTCTATAACCATTAACCATTCGGCTTTCAGGTCAATATTTGAAAGAGAAAATATTTTTGGTTTAAATTACAATGATTGGTTTCGTTCACCTAAGATGGTCTTGAGAGTTGAAAAGAAATTGTTTGTCATTGAACAGCCTATTTCTGCTGCTTCACCTGCCGATTCCAAGTACTTACGCAGTAATGCGGTTTATGATGCTCATAATGAGGTTGCTTGTCTTATGTTCTGAAGTATGACTCTTGAACTTCTTGAAAACTCATCACCTTATGAAATGTTTTAGGAGCTTAAATCCATGTTTGAGAAACAAGTTGGAGTAGAGCGGTTTGACTTGATCCAAACTTTCCATGTTTGCAAACAGGAGGAGGGAAAACTAGTTGGCCCATATATCATTAAGATAAAGAATTATGTGGCGCAACTGGAAGGTCTTGGTTATGTGCTCCCACAAGATCTTAGTGTTGGTTTAATCTTGAATGGCCTCACTATTGACTTTGCTGATTTGTAAGAAACTACCAATATGCATAAATGAGGAAGACGTTTTGTGTGAACTTACATGCTTACTTTATGAGTATGAGAATGGCTTACTTTCTAAAGGCTGCTACACCAAAAGTAATGGTGATTCAAGGTGGTAAAATATAAAAAGCCAATAAGAAATCGCTTAATGCTAAAGGGAAAGGATAAAAGGTATATCCCTAAGCCTAAAAACCCTTAACCTTCTGCTAAAGAGCACTCGGCAAAGGATGACACCTGCCACCACTATAAAGTACGGTAGGGCTTTGTGAAGTGGAGAATTGTCCCTGCTTAACCTTGTGAGTTTGATAAGAAGAAGAAGCAAGTTGGCACTGCCAGTTCTTTCGATATCTTCGTAATAGAATTATTTTCTTTTCCTTTAATTCCCTTTTACCCAAAAAAATTATTTTCTTTTCCTACTAAATCCTGGGTGTATGACACTACTTATGGTACTCATATTTGTAACACAAAACATTGTCTTAGAGGAGTAAGAAAGCTGAAACAAGTAGAAGCTATTGGAAGTTTTGACATAGTTTTACCTAATGGCCTAGTGATTTGTTTAGACAATTGTCATTATGCACCTACTATTACTAGAGGTGTTGTTTCAGTTTCATGTTTGGTTGACAATGGTTTTATCTAATGTTTTACGGATTATGTAGTTTCAGTTTCTAAGAATAATTTTCTTTATTTAATGCCACTCTAGGTGATGGTATTAATGAATTGATATGCTTAATCTTTTTCCAAATGCTAATTCTATTTATAATGTTAACTCGGGAAGACTCTAAAGGCACTTTGATCAGATCGAAGGGACGAATATATTAGTCAAGAGTTTAAAGATTACCTGAAAACTTGTGGAATTGTCCAGTAGCTTACTCCTCCATATACACCACAACACAATGGGGTGTCTGAAAGGAGGAATCGTACTTTGTTAGACATGGTTCGATCAATGATGAATCTTACAACTTTGCCGTTATCCTTTTGGGATTATGCTTTTAGAGACCCTGCTTCTACGACATTCTCAATATGTTTCAACAAGATGGTTGATATGTAACAAATATGAATTATTGGTATGGAAAGTCCTAATTTGTTTTACTTAAGGTCAGGGTTTGTGAGGAGCTTGTGAAGCGGGACACGCCTGACAAACTTCAACAAAATCTGTTAAGTGTATTTTTATAGGATACCCAAAGGAAACTATGGGTTACTATTTCAACTTCCCACTCGAGAACAAAATAGTTGTTGCGAGGTATGCTGAGTTCTTGGAGAAAAATCTTATATCTCAAGAAGTCAGTGGGAGGGTCGTAGAACTTGAAGAAATTTAAGATGAAGATACATCACCTTCTTAAAACACTAGTGAAATTCCTATGGAGGTTGAAGGTTTTGAACCACCTCAAGATACATCACCTTCTAAAAACACTAGTGAAATTCTTATGTCTAAATGTAGAAGTAGAGGAGCATAGTTTGGGGGATCTTAAAACCCTACTACTATAAAGTTGCCTAAGAGATCATGAAATCTGATAAGTGTCTGATGCTATGAATTGCAGAACAGGGGGGAAAAAAAAATGTAATGCAAATCCATGAAAGATAATCAAGTTTGGTGCTTGGTTGATCTTCCTCCTAATGGTAAGATTGTTAGGAGTAAATGGATTTTCAATAAAAAGACTAACATGGATGGCAATGTACACACCTATAAAGCTCGTATTGTAGCAAAGGGTTTTACTCAAACCTTCGGGGTTGATTATGAAGAAACATTCTCACTCGTTGCTGACATTAGAGCTATTAGGATTCTTATAGACATATAGGCATTCTATGACTTTGAGATATGGCAAATGGATGTCAAAACTGCCTTCTTAAATGGTTATCTTGATGAAGATATTTATATGGTGTAACCTGAAGGTTTTATTGATCCTAAACATCCCTGAAAAGTTTGCAAGCTATAAAGGTCCATTTATGGTCTTAAGCAAGCATCAAGAACTGATAGAGTTTTTGATGAGAAATCAAAGGTAACCCAAACCAACCCCCTTTTTATTTTTGGTTTTTTTGGATTTGCCCAAAATCTTGATGAGCCATGTGTATATCAAAATGCTAGTAGGAGTAATGTTACATTTCTCATCTTATATGTCGATGAGATAATTATCATGGGAAATCACATTCCAAGCTTACAAAGTGTAAAGACATATCTTGGAAAGTGTTTCGCCTTGAAAGATTTGGGGGAAGCGGCATTTATTCTTAGATCGAGATCTACCGAGATAGGTCAAAGCGATTAATTGGACTTAGTCAAAGTGCTTACATGGATAAAATCATGAAAGGCTCAAGATGGATAATTACAAGCGTGGTAATATCCCCATGCAAAAAAAGACTTGACTTGGAAAAAACACAAGATGCTTCTACACCCGGAGAGGTAAAGCGTATGCAAAATGTACCTTATGCTTCAGCAGTAGGATCCATTATGTATGCGGTTAGATGTACTAGACTTGATGTTGCGTTTGCGCAAAACATAACAAGCCGTTTTCAACAGAATCCAGGAAAACCACAATGGACTGCTATGAAAACCATTCTTAAATATTTAAGAAATACTAAAGATATGTTCTTGGTTTATGGTAGAATCCTGAAGCTGAACTTCAAGTTGATTGCTATTGCAATGCTGGATTTGAGACCGATAGAGATGAAATAAAATCTCAGACAGGATACGTCTTTATTTTGAATGAAAGGTGCAGTAGACTAGAAAAGCTCCAAGTAAAGTACTACTGCAATGTCCGCTACAGAAGCTGAATACATAGCTGCTTCAAAAACAAAGATGGAAGCTGTTTGGATTAGAAAGTTTATTTCGAGGCTTGGTATAGTACCAACAATAAACAAACCAAATAAGATGTTTTGCGACAATTCAACCGCACTTCTTATTGCCAAACGAAACCGGGTGGGGTTCAGATGTGGCGCCAGGCACTTTCCATGAAGATACCTTTTTAAAGTTCACACATATTCACATATTCAGCAGATCCTTTTACGAAGGCTTTACCGAAAGGAAAGCTTACTCAACATGCTAGGAGCATAGGACTTCATTTAGCTAGTAGTTTCATGTAGATCTATGTTAGTATTTGGATAAGGGATGTTAAGACTATTTATTTTATGATAAAGATACGTGGTATTCCGTTATATTTATTTTAAATTATGTCCTATGTTTGCATGTTTAATCCGTGAATGATATTATTATTATTATTCTAAACTAGTCTGTTTTCGATCAACAATATGAGAATATTGTTGAACTAAGACAAGTCTGAGTGATTGGTGATATCTTGGATATTAAAGGATGTGTCCGCCAAACTCACATGATATTTATAAGATGAATATTAGACTTCCCTAACTAACAAGATTATCACTTTATGGATCGGCGTCATTAAGTGAATCTTGTAAGTGATTTTCTTTACTAAATCCTTGGACTTGAGATGCAAGTAGGTCTTGCATGTGTGGATTATCCTTCTTGATTTAATTCTAGTTATCCTGAATAAGGTAGCTAATAAGAATTATTTCAGAAGTGATTATAAAGCATATGCCATGGCACTTATAGTCAATATAGAATTGTTCCTTCAATAGGTGAAGTATGATGCCACTAGGCCCCTCGTAGGGTTAATCAGATGTATGCGTGGCCGCGTCCAAAAGTTCATGTAGATGAGTCTCGATGAGTTTTGGTAATCTTGGTTAATCATATATACTAGAAACAGAATCATTAAATAATGGAATTACTTTGATCCATATCCATTTTTAACACGGTATCAGAAACAAAGGGATTGTAAATGTTTAAATCATTTAACCGTGACATTATGAAAGCATACTCAGGTAGTCCTGGGAGCATTGGCGTGTTTCTAGACACTTGCCAATGTTATTATATTATTTAAGACATGTCCAAGTGAAAGCTATTAGGATATGTACATATATCAAATAATATATGCCAGAGAAATTACGTGAGCCTATGGGGGAACACGCGTTTACACAGAGGATACGTTTATAATGTAATTAATATTTTTATTAATTATATTAATATGTTTCACGAAATAATTAAACGGTCTTTAATTACAACGTTAGACGCTAGAACTAATTAAAATATATTAACAAGTGAAGGACTTGTTAGACAAAAACCAAACCCATGGGGTGTTGGTTGTGATCGGTCAAACAAGAAAAATAGGAGGGTCTGAATGTCGTTTCTAGCAAACAAGAGGAGGTGTTTGAGTATGACTTGGAGAACAAGTCTTGGGCTATATAACCCCCTTGCCTAATTCATTCGAAAGAAAGAAAGTCGCACAAATTCCTTAAAAGTCAGTCGATATGTTAATTACTCAAACCATTATCCTAGTCTTTCTGTGATCAACGAATCAAAAAAGAAAGTTACATAGTAATGCATGCAAATATATATTATTACGTATGCATGCCAATACTTACATGCATGCAATAATAGTTTGCATCTAATGGTTACTTTTCCTTCGTATATACATACGATCAGTATTATAATCCCGTGTAGGATTCAATCGTGTTGAGAGAGATCCAAAACTATGAACCAAAGGTGTTTCGGTTTTTTTATTTGTGAAGCAAGTACTAGCATTTAAACGTATTCAGTAAGTGTAGTGTTGTGTGTAATATCATAGGAATAATCTATGGTAACTTTTCTTTGTTTTTGCTGGTAATAGCTTATTTACACATGCGTATATTTAAGACTGTGTTCGTAGATTGCTAAAAGGTACACACCTCTTGAATTCTTTGTTGATTACATTATTCTATACGTATTTATATGTTTTTCGCTGCGTACTCGTGATTTGAATTGATCAATAGTTGTAAAACCCCAACAGGATGCCAGTGAATAACGTAACTATGAGCCAAAACACTCGGATAACAAGACCAATATAAGAAGAAGCATCTACCTTGGTTTCTTCAACATGGTTTAGCAAAACAAAACTCAAGAGAAAGATAAACACACATCACTGATTAAGAAACTTCTTGCATATTTAGAAACAAAGACGGGCCTCAAAAAGCCACACATTGCTACATTTTCCTGCATCAACAACATAAAATTATAGACGAATATCAAATTACTACTTTAGAAACAAAACCTTAAAATTTACCCTTGAAATGCGACATTCATAAGATTCACTCTCATGTCTACTGTTGCACTTGCAACGCTTTCTGCTTTTGGACCCTTCCTATTTTCTTATTAAGAGCATTCAACTCTTCTAAGCGTCTATTGTTTTCTTTCTTAATCAATAAAGCAGCCGCAAGCATCTTCTCCTATGAAATCAGATCCTTATCCGGGATGAAGTCTTTTATGTTAGCATTCAGTCCCTTTACAAACATATATATCAGTCTCTTTTCTGGGGTAAGACAGCACGTATAATGAAACGCCCATAAGTAATATATAAAAAATTACGTTGCTACAGTACTGCTACAGTACTACTGCTAAAATTCTGCTACTGGAATCTTGTTAAATTCTGCAGAAAAATAAACCCATAGACAACTTCTCATTTTGACTCACTCATAACCAAACATCCATTTCAACCCAAAACATAACATATATTAACATATAAAAGTTATACACAATACACGTTATTCGTTTAGACTCGTACTTAAGCAAAATAGGTCATAATAGGCAAGAATGACACTATGCCAAACACCTCTTTAACTTTTAACATCATAACATAACTAGTTGTTTACGACACAAATTTGAGTTTATATTAATATAGATAAAAGCATGGTCCTAGAGCGTTTCATGGTATTAGAGTGGGTTTAAGATAAGCTCGGTTACCCACGAGCTCCACTAGAGGCTAACCCGCGACCCTTTTTCTTTTGGGCTTCGTATCGCTAGTCTCACCTATAAGAAAAACATAAATGAAGCAACGTAAGCAATGCTTAGTGAGATAACATATATTACATTTTTATTAAACATATTCTACTAAAACCACTTGGGTCATTACGGACTGCTTTTTGACCAACACGGGTCAAGATAGGCTATTTTGACCATACGGGTCAACATAGGTTGTTTTGACCACACGGTCAACATGGCTGATTTGACCACACGGTCAACATGGGGCTATTTTGACCAAATAGTCAACATGGTTGATTTGACCGCACGGGTCAAATGGTGTTATTTTGACCACAGATGTCAACGAGGCTGATTGGACCATACGAGTCAACGAAGCTGTTTTGACCACATGGGTTAATAGAATGATTTGACCATCATGGTCTAATAAACTGATTTGACCAACATGATCTACTGATTTGACCAACACGGGTCAATATGCTGATTTGACCAACATGGGTCAAATGGGGCTATTTAGACCAATTCCAGACATTTCATAAGTAAGCTTACAACAAATGAGTTATTACTACTCATAACATATAATTAGAAATGAAATCATAATACTAATATAATGCTTTACATAACACAAGACATAAATATGAGCACCACATGGTAAGTGGTATCTTAACGGGCTTTTAATGTCCCATTTCTATTCTTATATACATTACTTACCTTTAAAAAGCTTGACTACTAACACAAGCTCCCGTAAACGTCCTCGGCTAACCCTTATAACCTAAGAACATACAATTTACATGGAGCTTATTAGGAACATGATTTAGCTTGTCATAAACAAGCTTAAAAGAACGCTAAGCCATAAGGGGGTGTTTGGTTCGCGGCTTACATTGTGACATCCGAGAATTTTCGAATTTTTAAGATAACTATTATACCTCTTTGACTTTTAGTTCTGGCTTGACTTACAAGAACAACCAT
>BQNB010188605.1:0-11936 GCA_026074375.1 Tanacetum coccineum | reverse complement strand
TAAATGCAGATGCACTATACAATGAAAAGCAGGAAAATATCAGAGTGTGGTTGCTGAAATTACTGATATCTAAGAAACCAGTCTTCATGGCAATGACGTTTGAACAACGCAGTTCAAGCCTCGTTCTTCATCAAAAGATGTTTGATCGCAGCAGATCAAGCCTCGGTCTTCATGGAAATGACGTTTGAACAACGCAGTTCAAGCCTCGTTCTTCATCAAAAGACGTTTGATCGCAGCAGTTCAAGCCTCGTTCTTCATCAAATGACGTTTGAACAACGCAGTTCAAGCCTCGTTCTTCATCAAAAGACGTTTGATCGCAGCGGTTCAAGCCTCGTTCTTCATCAAATGACGTTTGAACAACGCAGTTCAAGCCTTGTTCTTCATCAAATGACGTTTGAACAACGCAGTTCAAGCCTCGTTCTTCATCAAATGACTTCTGATCATAACCGTTCAGAACTCGGAATTCAAGACCACAGCAATGAACAGTCAAGTTCAAAGCTGGTTCCAAAAGTTGTTCCTTAAGCAAACAAGACAGCTACATCACGACAAGAGTTGGAATTACTATTCCACCTTCACATAGCAATGCTGAGGACAACAGGTATATATATACAAATACAAAATCTGAAAAATAGAAAATTTCCAAAAAGAATCTTCTCGACATGTCTCTTGGAATCGATAACATTTACGTGCTTAGAAATGTCGATTAACATTGACACGGGTGTGTAAATGAAGTTCGAGCGAGAGTTTTCAAATAGTTTCAAAACATGTCATTTCTAATTTTCTAAATGGCTTATGTGCAAATGTCAGTACATAACCCGGACTTCAAATAAAGGAAGGTTTATAACTTATCCTCCCAACGAGAAAATTAACGTTTCTCGGTCTTGAGCTGTTCTTACAAGACATTCAATGTTTTTAGCTCAAGAAAAAGGATAGTGTACGTTTCAGTGCGCTTACCCTTAGCGTTAGAAGAGAAGTCATCTAAAATTTGGATTTTCAAAAAGTTGAACACAATTTTTCAAGAATTTCTCGATGACAATTCATAATCTTTCAAAATTGTGTGTTCAACACTCCATCCCTGTGACTGAGTGTTGCTTGAAGATGTGATAGGGTCAGAGTGTGGTTGCTGAAAATGTTGATATCTAAGAAACCAGTGCCAGAATGGTTTCACAAAAGATAAGCTACTTCAAATGACATTTGAACACAGCAGTTCAAGCCTCGATCATCAATGTCTAATGATGTATGACCACAACAGTTCAGACCTCGCACCACAATGACAAATGGTGTCTGCTGAAAATAACACGTCATGCCCCGTTCCTCAAGGTTCAAATGACGTTTGAACAACGCAGTTCAAGCCTCGTTCTTCATCAAATGACTTCTGATCATAACCGTTTAGAACTCGGAATTCAAGTCCACAGCAATGAACAGTCAAGTTCAAAGCTGGTTCCAAAAGTTGTTCCTCTAGCAGTCAAGACAGCTACATCACGACAAGAGTTGGAATTACTATTCCACCATCATATAGCAATGCTGAGGACAACAGGTAAATAAATACAAAATCACAAAAATAGAAAATCTCCAAAAAGATTCTTCTCGACATGTCTCTTGGAATCGATAACATTTACGTGCTTAGAAATGTCAATTAACATTGACACGGGTGTGTAAATGAAGTTCGAGCGAGAGTTTTCAAATAGTTTCAAAACATGTCATTTCTAATTTTCTAAATGGCTTATGTGCAAATATCAGTACATAACCCGGACTTCAAATAAAGGAAGGTTTATAATTTATCCTCACAACGAGAAAATTAACGTTTCAAGGTCTTGAGCTGTTCTTACAAGACATTCAATGTGTTTAGCTCAAGAAAAAGGATAGTGTACGTTTCAGTGCGTTTACCCTTAGCGTTAGAAGGGAAGTCATCTAACATTTGGATTTTCAAAAAGTTGAACACAATTTTTCAAGAATTTCTCGATGACAATTCATAATCTTTCAAAATTGTGTGTTCAACACTCCATCCCTGTGACTGAGTGTTGCTTGAAGATGTGATAGGGTCAGAGTGTGGTTGCTGAAAATGTTGATATCTAAGAAACCAGTGGCAGAATGGTTTCACAAAAGATGAGCTACTTCAAATGACGTTTAAACACAACAGTTCAAGCCTCGATCATCAATGTCTAATGATGTCTGACCACAACAGTTCAGACCTCGCACCACAACGACAAATGGTGTTTGCTAAAAATAACACGTCATGCCCCGTTCCTCAAGGTTCAAATGACGTTTGAACAACGCAGCTCAAGCCTCGTTCTTCATTAAATGACTTCTGATCATAACCGTTCAGAACTCGGAATTCAAGTCCACAGCAATGAACAATCAAGTTCAAAGCTGGTTCCAAAAGTTGTTCCTGTTCCAAAAGTTGGTCCAAGTCTAGCACAGTTTCAAGAACAGCTACAATCACGACAAGAGTTGGAATTACTCTTCCACCATCATATAGCAATCTGAGGAACAACAAGTAAATAAATACAAAAAAAATCACAAAAATAAAAAATCCCAAAAAGATTTTTCTTCTGACATATCTCTTGGAATCGATAACATTACGTGCTTGAGAAAATGTCAATTAACATTGAAACACGGGTGTGGTAAATGAAGTTCGAAGCGAGAGTTTTCCAAATAGTTTTCATCAAAACAATTTGCTGTCATTTCCTAATTATCTAAATGGCATATAGATGCAAATAATCAAGTAGACGGATAACGCCAGTACTTCAAATAAAGAGAAGGTTAATAACTAATCCTCACAACGAGTAAAAAGTAAAAACGTTTCATCAAGGTCTTGAGTTTGTTCTTTACAAAGACATTCAATGTTTTTTAAGCTCAAGAAAAAGATAGTGAACGTTTCAAAGTGCGCTTATCCTTATCGTTGAAGAGAAGTCTTCTAACATGTGATTTTTCAAAAATTGAACACAATTTTTCAAGAATTTATCAATGATAATTCAAAATCTTTCAAAATTGGTGTGTTCAACACTCCATCCCAGTCACAATGTTTTTCCAAAATGACGCAATTAATTTTTCAAAATTGGTCCTATTTAGTGAGGGGGCGTTTTTCGAAAAACAAGGTTTTAATGTTCTTAGTATACCTTAACAAAGACAACTTTATGTAATTCAAAACATTATCAAAATGGTTCCAAACCATAGCCATAGCTGATAACATTTCTCCCCATAGAATTTTCAAGTACAAAAATTTAAATCACGCATTGGAGAAAAGTAAAAAAATATGATCAATCGACTCGAAGGCTGGAAAGTAAAAATGTTTTATGCGTTTGATCTTAATACCCAACAACATCTTAAATTCAATGACGATTTGTGAAGTCATAAGGTGGTATAGGCTTAGGAATCAATCCTATATCCAACAGAACCGAAGGATCTACCCAAGGATAATACCAAAGATAGAAAATAGCAGTCCTTAGGTAATACTTGAGATAAATGTATAGATGGGAGATAATGCCGACTAGATGATAAGCCTAACACTAGGAACAATCACGAACAAGGTGTAGATAGATCTGACTTCCTGGTGAAGCATTGAAGGTCGTAGAACGAATGGAAAAGAAACAGAGTATGGGCGATACTCAAGTCGACGGGGTTTTAATAAGAAAGAAGCCCATCTTACGGAGCATAACTAACATAACGGCAAAAACTTGGGTCCAAAAAGGTGATTCATATATTCAGATCCAAAACACACAAATACTACTTTCTAACTCAATAAGAGTGATTAATGACGAGGCGATTAGAGGCAGATCATGTACGTGCAAAGAAGAACTTGAACCCCAATCATAAGAGTAAGTCCGCACGAAAAATCTAGAAGACATCATATGCACGAACAGCGTGATCCAAGAACCAGATTGTCTTACATCTTTTTGCGTCAACTAAATGGTAGATACCACGTAATGAAGTATTAAATAGGGTGGCAATCTTAGCTCCAGCCTCCAACACAGATTACGAAAAACATTGAAAATACCACTAATCCATTTAGAGGGCAAACAACGTCCACTAATTCAAGTCTAGAGCCAAGAGTATAGGCTAATACAAATCACGACTATGGACACATATTCCAGTATTCGCAAACACTATGAGTTGAAGACTAATCAATCAATGGATTTTACCAAGCTGATAACGAATGAGCAACCAAGACCAATAAACCTAACTGAGATTTGCTAGAACAAATCCTAGTGATAAATACATGTATTCCACAATGAAGATAAAATCTCCTAGCTTGATGAGCCAGCATCAAACAAAGCTGCTTGGTAGTGACTTGTGCGAGAATTCTTTATAAATCAAACTTGTGACAACCTGGATTACCGATTAGTCCAGTAAAATGCATGACTGAATGATGAATTATGGTACAAAAAGATTAAAACTCACCAATGTGTTGCAAAAATGCTTTTTTACAATAATACGTCGATTGATTTCAAATCAAAATTTCGCGATTAATACACAACTTAAACCTGCAGGTTAAAAAAAAAGCTTGGTGACAGTATCTAAAATTCAGAATCTGCAATATCAAGACTCCCCGCATACCGTCATTACCGACTCATTCAAATAGCTCAATCTACAAAAGACAATAACTATCTAAAAGCTTAATATTTAAAGACAAAGACTTTCTGCCTTCAGACTTGATATAAAGCTTTCAAGATAATGGCAAAAGTATGAGCATGTTGGTCAAAAAGACATAAGATACATAGGCCGAGCCAAAAAATGGAGAATCATTGCATGAACGAAGGAAATCGAGTATCAAAGGAGATCAAAGATTGTTACTAAAGAGTGATCCGTCGCGCGACAACAAAAGATCAGCATCTGCTCCCAAATTAAGAACATGAAGGAGTGATCCATCAAATAACTCCACTTCCAAGGTATGAATAAATATACTTTATCTCTTAGCTCAACGCCTCAATAAAATAGAGGGGTAAGAGATCAGTCTCTGTATATATCATTAAATTATTAAATTTGTAATAGTATTAAAAATACATCCAGGCCATAAATTCTTGCAAGTCTCGGTCATTTAATTAGTTAATGTTGTAATAGTATAATATCGGGAATTGATCTCGATAGTTAAACTAATATTGTATATGTTTCGGGTTTAATCCCAAGTAAAACCCAAGCCCGGATCCTAGTTAAATATCCCGTGCGTACCTTTAATGTAACGGGGTATATAAACATTTTCCTCTTGTGAAAAGGTTAGAGATTTCATAATATAACTTTTAAATATTCTTTCTATTCTCTCTTTATTCTCTCACTAGTTTCTCTCTCTAGAAATCTCTCATCTTGTTTCATGATTCGATTCGTGTATGATATATGAAGTGAAGTGTTAATCGGGATCCTATAACTTGTGATCTCATTATCTGGATAGTCGACAATAGGTGTTTGTTCAGAAAACTGCAATTCCTGCACACTTTGATTCATCATATCATTTTGAAAAGTGTTAGAGTATGGTACCTTAGAAAGAATATTTGAATCACAACTTGAGAGATTGGCCATAAGAACCGATTTGGCATAAGAGACATCATCATATTCAGAGTCATAAGCATCTAGATCATTAGTTTAGAAAGCTACATTATGTGTGATTGTCTGAGCAACTTGACCATCTCTAAATTTAGGATCGGCTAGAAATGCAAACTGCTCCTCATCTAATTCTTTACCCTCAGCCTATGCTTGAATAAGCAATATCTTTTCCTTAAACCATGTTGCATCCCTTCTTCTCTTTGGCTAAGTACACTGTCTAGCCATATGCCCTTCACCTTGATAATTATAGCACTTGACAACCTTTGCTTGACCTGATGAATTTCCCCTTGAACCTGAAGCATTCCTGATGTGTCATTGTGTGGTGTATATTTTTATGATTTAAGTTTTAAATTTATATTTTGCTGACCAAACAAAAACAACACTTTAACGAGTAGTGTACCCAATCGGTAGTAGTTTCGTAGTAAGTAGGGTGTCGAACACTTGAAGCGATGTTAAATCTATCAATTTATTAATATCTTGGCTGTCTGTTAATTCTATTCTATTCTACACCTATGTCAGTCATAATCCTAATTCTAACAGGTAAAAACGAGGTTTCAGACTGAGAGACTAGCACAGTTTGGTTGGTGACTACAATCAATTCAAGGCACGTTAACCCACGCACGCAAATTAACAGAAGTTAAAAGAGCAGTCGAGCCAAATATAAGAAAACCGTATTAACCATTATTAATCCGATTAGAACGTTGGTTTGTTTATTAAGTGCAATGTTTTCTTCTCTCGAGGTGGCATATCATTCTTAAGACTTAGGCGTTACATCATCCTAAGACCTAGACACATTAATTATGTCATAATTAAAGCATCCGCATAAAGCATCCTTATTTGCTGATTATAATCTATCTTAGGGATTAAAGCAATGGTGATCTTGTTAAACCCTAGCTCATAGAGACTTTACCCACTTACTACTTAACGGCAATTTATACACTAGTAGTTCACTTGTCTAACTATTCAATGGAACCAGAACGTTATTTGTTGAATTATGTAGGTTCACCTGCTAGTCAACTTGTTCACTAAACTAAAGGCAATATCCGATTAACTAGTTAAGCCATAAGCGTATCCTTAGCATGGATTTAGAAGGACAATATTTATGATCCTATGATTCTAGATGTATAAATCACTATATGGAGAGCTATCCTGGACTTTAGATTACTTGGTCCGTATAACTAGATCCAGTTGATTGATAGGTTGCATACAAAAGCACGTAAACATGTATAAATTGATAAACATAAACAAGCATTCAACGATAAATCAAGAAATCCAGATAAACAATACCAAACATTCAGATCTTCATAATAATGGCTAATACATGAAGGTATTAGGCTTCAAACATCATAATAAATACAAAAGCAATTATTTAGCCAAGGTAAACTAACCGAGTTAAATAATGATACAAAAAACTAAACGATTACTAAAGTATATGGAAATGATAGCGTTGCTCGACCTCTTCTGCTCTTTATACTGTCTGGAAGACGGTTCGATACGGCGTATCCAAGGGGTTAGATACGGCGTATTGGGGGTTTCTTAGAGTAGCGACCACGCTTGATATATTCCAGAATTTTCACATAATATATCTTCAATACCGCGTATTGGTCTTCTCTGCATACGGCGTATTAAACTTGTTTCCTTCGTGGTCATTGGTGAGTGCAGGCACGGATACGCCGTATCTTCCTTGATGGATACAACGTATTGGTAGTCAGAATCATTAATCTTCAAAATATCTTCGTTTAAGCTCTAGAATGCGCGCCTTTTGCTAATATTCACCAAGTACTCCATAATTACTGCAATTCTCAAATATAAATGATTAAGTAAAAATTCTTTGCAATAACTATACAAAATGTGTTAATAACATAGGATAAATGATGCTATAAAATAGACGTTATTTTATGTCATCAAATATCCCCCCCACTTGAATCCTACTTGTCCCCAAGTAGCCTTTAGAAGTTTATAAAAATGTATCCCTAAGGATATTTTTTGTTAAAGCATTTATTTGATCTATTACAAGTACAAAACCAAACACCTCACGAAATAAGGAGAGGAAAACACTTAAATCACTCAACTAATCTATGTGGTAACATGTAACTAGTTCGCTCAATTGCTTGGTCGTGACGAGTATTCTATCATAAGCTTGGCAAGGATACACATCTCCACCACTAAAGCGGGGGGGAGTGGATACCGAACGGATTAAGGTAAAATCAGTTGGTTCTTCTTCATTGACCAGAGTATTATATACGGTGTATCGTTGATGTGGATACGTCGTATTCTTCAAAGTTAGGCAATGATCTTTTGATTCGTCAAAGTCTTGGATACGTCATATAGGTCTAGAATAATATGGTGTATTGGCTGTCAGATCAGTAAACTTTCTCAAACTCTTCGTTTATGCTCCAAAATACGTGCCTTTTAGCATAACTTCACCAAGTACTCCATAATTACTGCAATTCTTAAATATAAATAATTCAGTAACAATTCTTTGCAGTAATTATACCAAATAGATTAATAACATGGGATAAATGATGCTATAAAATAGACGTTATTTGATGTCATCAAATATCCCCCTACTTGAATCTTATTTGTCCTCAAGTAGCATTTAGAAGTTTACAAAAATGTATCCCTAAGGATATTTTCTGTTAAAGCATTTATTTAATCTATTACAAGTACACAACTAAACACCTCACGAAATAGGAACATAAAAACACTCTATCATAAGCTTGGCAATGATACACATCTCCAACGCTAAAGCTAAGGAGTAACAAGTTTATAAATATAAATATAGGTTTGTATGATAAGGCTTAGGGTTGATTACTCTAACTAATCTTTATCGATACCAATATTCCAGGAGGGTGACAAAGACCACACACACACACCCGTAACGACGTAATAGATACATGTGACTGCTCACTCCTACCTCGAATAAGCTAAAGAGTAGGAATAGTAGATTAATATAGGGTATGGATCTTCTAACTTTCACCAATAGTAATAAACCAACAAGGCAGCTGAGACATGAATACATGGCCGTAACGATAGAATAGACATGCACGCTCGATCACATTCTCATTCGAGTAAAACCCATGGTTAATAATTAGGAAAGGGAATTAAATTGTTGTTAAATAAAAATTACAAAACAAATAGATTAAGTCTAAAATACAAGTTTCTAGACACTTTTTCTCCGGATCGTATACCAAGATCAAATTAAACAACATTTACTACTTCTTGATCATAGAAAAAAACAACGAAAACAAATACATAAAGTTGGCGTTCCCGTAACGGTCAACTTCCCAATCATCCCATACTTTACATACTTTACAAGGCAAGTGGCGATATCTTCCACTTTATACAATACTCTACATCGTCGATTTGTATCAACGAATAATCGATCATTCGTGTAATTCCTTCGGTAGTTGCAAAACGATTATCTTCAAACTTTCCTTCTCTTTTTCGTTGCGATTTTTCTAATTTCTTTGATATTTTTTTTCACTAACACTATACTACAAAACTCGGTGTAGTTTTACCATCTGCACGATCATAATAATTCCAGATAATTCCTTCGATAATTCCTTTATTCTTCAGATGTACCATTACTGCGATGGAAAGTAAAAATACATGAGTTATGGCCTATACGAAATATTCCCATTTGCGATCTAAAATATCTATTCTCATTTCTCTCTCATTTCTCTCTCCTCCTTTCTCTCTCTAAACAACTCACCTCCTCTTTCTAGTCCGATTTCGTGTATGATTGTATGAAGTAAAGTGTTACGGGATCCTACAGTTAACGAATGATACCAAAAACTAAACGACTACTAAAGTATATGGAATTACACAATGTCTCCTATGGAATTGATAACTTGTTGCTTGACCTCTTCTGCTCTTTTTCTCATTATAAAATTTAACTAACCGATTTAGTTAGTTAATAAGCAACATGTAAAGGCGATTTGGGTGTAATCCTAAAATTTACCAATTTAAACAAGTTACTCCAATTAAATCCATAATACTCATTATTGTGGTCTCGAGTGATATACCAAGCCAAGTTCTAAAGTCTACAACATCATCGGCACACTCATATTTTTGTGGAATTTGGGTAAACATTTGGAAATGGATAAAGTTAAATCCTCACAATATCTAACAAGGGTTGTTGTGTGTGGGTTATGTGTCATGTAATTTCCTTGATTTTTTTTAAAATTTGAGCATAATTTAAGCATTTTAGTGTGAAAAATAGGACAAGTGAACATTCTAATTCCATCCCCCCACTTGAATTATACAACGTCCTCGTTGTAAAGATAAAACATTAAATACGGGAATTAAAAAGAATTAGAATGAGAAACTCCCCTGATATTTGCTCGGTAGATTCTCCATGTTGAGTTTATTAGCAAGATTGTATGTTGAACAGCCGCCTTGAAGTTTCAAGACTCCAACACTTCAAGATCTCTAGATTTGTAAATTTCCCACCAATATTCGTCGATATTTCTTTTATTGAGGTCCTGTGCAAATTATAGGAAAACAAGTGTAATTCTATCTCCGTGTATTCGTTTGGTTAGACTCGAAATAAATACCTAAAACTATACAGGAAGTCGATACACCATATCCATACCCCAGGATACACCGTATTGATACCTGTGTCGAATACGTTGTATTCGTTTAACGAATACGTCGTATAGACTGTGCTGAAAATAAAGACTAGATAACGTCCAAATAGTCAATACGCCGTATCCATAGGGTTTGGATACGCCGTATAGACAGTCTGGGAAGACAGACTCGATAAAAATTAAAAATACATTCCGGGTTGTCTCTCGGCAAGCACTTTTGTTTACAGAAAAGTCTTTAAGTTAGACTTGCCCCAATTTAATCCCATCCTTATAAAACAATTTGGGGTCGAACGGGATGCCAAATGGCACATACAAATTCTTGATTAGGAAAATAAATGACATCCCTTTGTTAAGATGATTCCAAGTCATGATATTAAAATTTAATCCCTTGATAAAAGTTTTAGTTTTGAAAAATTTATTAGATGTATCATGACTTGTTTCCAAAAGCTTATTTGACCCATGTGCATAGGCACCAACATCGGTATTTATTACATCAGGTAACGGTTTGACAGATAAATCCCCCGAAGAGTGTTCAATATCGACTTTATCATCATCATTGTCCTTATCCGATTTTGAATCATTGGGATAAATTACGTTAAAAGGAAATAGATCATTAAAGTTTAAAACGTTTTGTTCCTCTTCATCACATTCGGACAATGATGTTTCATCTTTCAAATTAAATTCATTGATATGTTGAGGACTTACAGTAGGTTCAGTTAAGAAATCTAATTTAGACGTTTGAGCATCATTGTAAACAATGGCTGGAAATTCATTATCAAAATCTTTAAAGAAGTCTAAATCATCAAAACAACTAATTGTAGGCTCAGGTGATGGGAACGAAGGCATATTGACTTTTCATTATCATTTTCTGAATCCGTTTTCAAATCATTGACAGAAATTATTTTATAAGAAAACAAGTTTTTGTCAAAAATTACCGTGTAATCTTCATCGTCAGAATCGTAGAACAAAACTCTAAAGTCAATTTCATTGTTAAGAGAACTTACCGTGGGTTCACAAGAAAGTGTTTTTAGATGATATCTGGTCATTAAAAGCTATAGCTGGGAATTCGGTTTCAACAGATCTGAGGTCGTAAATGTCTTCATCATACTAGATCTTACCATACTTAGCAGTTTCCCAGTTAAACACCTTTCCATGTTTTCGAGCCTTTTCTTCCTCAAGCCTGATATACTCTTCCATAGTCATGTTGGGGTCGTCCATTTGAACATGTAATAAATTTGCTAGGAAAGAAAACTGTTAAATAGCTTAATATGCCATATTCGGTAAACCGAATACGTCATATTGATGATAGAGTCGAATACGCTGTAATGGTTTGAAAAAATTTATATGCTGTATCCAATAAAATGAATATGCCGTATTGAGTATTCGACTCAGAAGGTTACAGCGAACTACAATAATGCACACAAACACACAATATGCAAAATATACAATGCAGAAATCAAACACACAAAACAAACACACAAATATGCAAATTAATCTAAACTAAACTAAAACACTAATAAATAAGAATTAAACAACTTCACTCCCTGGCAATGACGCCAAAAACTTGATGTGTCATTGTGCGTAGGTATTATTTGTTATCAAGTTTTACTATTTATTTTATGCCCACTATACCTAAAAACAACACTTTAACGGGCAGTGTACCTGGTCGGTGGGAGTTTTGTGGTAAGTAAAGTGTCAATCACTAAGAGCGAGAGCGTTAATTCCTAATTCTATCAGTATTTTAGTTATCTAAGTTAAACCTAAAACTAATGCAAAGGGGGGGTTTCAGCCTGAGAGACTGGCACG
>BQNB010188604.1:0-11936 GCA_026074375.1 Tanacetum coccineum | reverse complement strand
CGTGGCATCGACCTTTGGCTCCAAGTCCAAATCTTTTATGACAATATCAATCCCGTCACTAGACGAACCATTGACCAATCGGCCGGTGGCAAGCTTCGTGACAGAAATGCCAAAGAATCCTGGGCATTATTAGAGGACCTCGTCCTCTATGACAACAAAAGTTGGAACGACCCAAGGGATTTCGCTAAGCCAGTCAAGGCAATCTCTTTGCCTCAAGATGTCCTGAGTACATCCGACCGCCGCCTCATCGAGCTCGAAAATCAAGTCCAACGCTTGATGGAATCTCATCTTGCTCCTAAGCAACCCATTCAAGTGAACAAAATCACTTCTTCATGTGAGATCTGCAGTGGTCCCCATGACACTCAGTACTGCATGGAAAATCCCGAGCAAGCTTTTGTCGATTATGCATCCTCGCGTATCGATGAAGCGAGAGGTAAGTGGTACACTTTCAAACCCGAGCAAAACAATCTTGGTGACACCTACAATCCGTCATGGAAAAGTCACCCAAACCTTAGGTGGAGACAACCTTAAAATTCTCAAAATAATTTCTCAAACACACCTAACTGGTTTCAGCCAAACGGTTTGTTCCTGAACCGCTCCTTCAACAACAATTGATGTGTCATTGTGTAGGTGTTATTTATGTATCAAGTTTTACTATTTATTTTATGCCGACAATACCTAAAAACAACACTTTAACGGGCAGTGTACCCGGTCAGATGGAGTTTCGTGGTAAGTAGGGTGTCGATCACTAAGAGCGAGAGCGTTAATTCCTAATTCTATCAGTATTTTAGTTATCTAAGTTAAACCTAAAACTAATGCAAAAAGGGGGGTTTCAGCCTGAGAGACTGGCACGGTTTTGTGTATCTAACCTAAGGTTTTGATGACAAGTAAAGCAATAAACACACACAAGAAGATAAACAAACGATAGAGGAACGGTCAAGAACTAATGTAAGGAAAACATATCAACCATGAATAATCCGATAAAACGCAGGTTTGTTTATTTAGTGCAATGATTGACTTATCTCGAAGGGCATATCATTCCTAGACTTAGGCGGTACTTCTTCCTAAGCCCCAGACACACTAATTCTGTCACAATTAGACGCATCCCCATAAAGCAAGCATTCGTTGATTATAATCTATCTTAGAAGATTAATAATGGTGCTCTTACTAAACCCTAGCTCATGGAGACTTTACCCACTTACTGCTTAACGGCTCTTTATATACTAGTAGTCCACTGTCCGAGTCCTTACCAATGGAATAAGAACGTACTTGTTGATACCAAGGTCACCTTATGGCTGAACTAAGTTCACTAAACTCACTAAACTAAAGGCAAGGATAGGTCAATATTTGTGATCGTATGATTCTAGATATATAAATTGCAATGTGGAGAGCTATCCCGGACTCTTAGCCTACGCCCAAACAACACCGAAGTTGCAGCGCATTAAATATGTAGAACTACACCCAATTGAATGATAGGTCGCATACTTATGCACGTAAACAAGTATAAGATGATAAACATAATCAAACAATCAACGATAAATTAAGACAATCGAGATAAACAAACCAAACATTAGATCTTCATAAAAATGGCTGATTGATTCGATCAAAATAGTCTATATAAAATATATTATATATCCTAAATATCTTAAATTAGTAATAGTATAAAGAGTATCCCGTTTGATATAAAAATTGCTTGAGGACAAACAATATTTTTATCTCCCGGATGTCGTATCCCGACGAAGTGTGAATTTGAAAACCTTGTTTCGGTTTGTGATCACGTGCTTGAATATTTAAAATTTTGGTTTTTGGATTCTAAACCTAATAACGCAAAGGGAAAGCATATAAAGGCACGCTAAACTAGAATTTAAAACAATTTAAAAACCTAACGACATTTAAAAGTAATTAAAAACTAATTAATACATAAATTAAACAAAATAATTAACTAAAAATGACAAATTAAAACTCTAAAAACTTAAAATGCAAATTTCTAAGCTAAAAATGACTTAAACTATTTTAAAAAACACATAAAATATTTTTTTGAATGTTTAAACTATTTAAATCTATTTTTTAAAACTAAATTATACTAAAAATGAAATAAAATTATACTAAACTTAATTATAGTTTTTTTTAAAAATTCCTAAAAATACTTTAAGCTAAAAAGAAGGTTTATAAAGAAAAACAGATCAATAAGCTCTATCCTATAAGCTGCTAAAATTCAATAAGCTCAATAAGCTAAAACTAAAAAATGTGTATAAGTAATTAAGTGAGCAAAGGGTTAACAGAAAAGTCCCAAAGGCGCGTTGGTTGAGGCTTTGGTGTGTTGAGAGGGAGGTCACAGGTTCGAACCCTGTGACTTCCTTTTTGATAAAAATAATTTTTTTATTTTTCTTTTGAAAAGACTATAAAATAAGCTAAAATGAACAACTTTAATAAAGAGCTTTTTACCATAAATAAAAAATAAGCTAGGAAAAAGCTTAACACTTTTTGGTTTTCTTAAGAACTGTTTGGCATTTTGAACTTGATAAACAAATAAGAAAAGCAAATAAGCTAAAACATAACCTAAACCTAAAACTAATTAGCACTAAAGACAAGAATTAAGCAAAGAAAATAAGCTTAAAAACTACAAAAATCCTTAAGACAGTTTACTCTAAAACCAACAAAAAGAATTTGACCATATTTAGCTAACATATAATCTAATAAGGACAATTAGAAAGAAGCTAAAACGAAGTGAAACAGGTTTTAGACCTAGACTCATAAGACCTTATAACTAAAAAATAAATAAAGGCAATAGGGATAAGCTAGATAGCACTTAAAACCATTAAGACAACTGGACTCTAAATCAGTTTAAAAAGGTTTTTTACCTATTTTTAAGCTAAGATTAAGATCTAAAAAGCACTAGGAAAATGTTAAAAGTTAAAAACAGAATAAGATCTAAACTCAATTATCACTAAGAAGCTGAAATTAAGCAAAATGGCTAAGAACTAAGCTAGAAAAGTGCAAATGAAAATGACAGACAAACTACTTGTTTTTGGCTTTTTTCTGAAAGACCTACTTTTAGCTTAAAATTAAGACTTAAAAACTACTATTGAACTCTTAAAAATTAAAACAGATTGAGCTACTACTACAATGAGCTAGATTTAACAAAATTCACCCTAAATTAAGCTAAGATAAAGCCTTGGATAATCTACATAATAAGGCATTTCAAACCTAAACCCCAAATGCTACTACTTGACTGATTTTTACCAAAACTTACTTTGAGGCTTTTCACATTTTAGAAACTCAAATAGGTTCACAATTGATGCATGAAAAAAACTAATTTATGCTATACAAACCATCCCTGAAATAGATTTTAAAACTTTTCAACAAATTAAGCAGTTTAAACTATTTTTTGAAACTAGCATGACTTACATGTATACAAATTAACCTAGAAAACTTAACAAAACCTCTTTTGAGCTTATGAAAACTACTAGTTAGGACTAATATGAGCTTATGAAATTCATTTAAGTGCATAAAACAACCTGCAAGGCTTTTTATCCTATCAAACTCCCTTATCCCAAACACCCCTGTAACTTTTGAATTTTCATTTTTACACTAAAACAGATCAAGTTAAGCTATGAAATTCAAAAACAGATTAAGAACTAAGCATATTAAAGACAATTCATCTAAAAACTTAGGATAATAAGCACTTATTTTATAAGCTATACTAATAAGCTAAATGAACTCAATTGAAGACAAATTCTAAGCAAACTTAAACTAAGCTATTATAAACTATAAACTAAACATAGTAAGCCATATTAGGATAAAATAAGCACAAATAAGCAACATAAATAAGCAGATAAGCAGTTTGATAAGCTAAACATGAAAATAAATCTACAAAAGTGAAATCAGAGATTTACCTTGTACCCATCTTAAAAGGGATCCTAAAATTGGCTCTCAAAGAGCTAAATCTACAAGTTTGCTTAGGAAAAAAAGCTCAGAATGAACGCTATAGCCCATGCCCATATCTGCTTATCCTTCCAAGTTTCTTATTTAATTGTTTTGAGTGATTTGAATGAATGACTTATTCAGTTTAGCTTTTAGAAAGCTAAACTGAATGAAACACTAGCTTATTAGTGATAGAGAGCTTATTGAGCTTATTAACTAGTATCTAAATTCATTGTTAACACATTTGCTTAAAAGTAGAATACGAATTTAACACAAGATTTAACAGACAAACTAAAATTTTATTAACTTTAAAAGGATTACAAGCTGAAAATGAGATTACATGAAGAAAACTATAATAAGCTAAACATTATACTAAAAAGCTACTCAATAAGCTATACTAAAACTAGATGATTTCTGTGTGAGTGAGAGCCTCTATTTATAGCCTACAAAAGAAGGATCCAGAAGCATAGGCGCGTCCCATTCCATCAATCCTATCCCTTCATTTGTTACAAACCCTTCATCCATTGCTTTGAGCCCTAGGATCAACCTCCACGTTTAATCATCCAATATGAGAGTGTAGGATTGCCAGCGTGGCTAAATCATGTGTCAGACGTGTCAGGTTTATCTTCTCGAAGGATTCGTGCTTGTGGAGTTATAGGAGTGTGTGGGTTTACATGTGTTAATACGTTAAGGTGAAATGGGAGGGAAATAGGGATGATGAACAGTAAAATTAACCGTATTTATATCTTGACTTTGACCCGAGTTATAAGTGGGCTTTGACTTGGGCTTGGATATGGGGGTAAAGGATTAATGGATTAGATTAATTTGATTTAAAGGCTTATAAAAGGCTTAAGGTTTATAGCATCAAACTTAATGGGCTGACCCGGCCTATTAAATGGGTACGAGTTGGTCCATTTAAAGATGTATACGCCTTCGGCTTTGATTTCTTATACTCTTCCAATCTTGTGCTCGGGTTTTGTCTTTTTTGCTTCATGTTTGTCCATTTTAGATATATCCGTTACCTACACAATACAAATCACAAAAGACAAATATACAATGCATTTTTTATGTATTTTTAGTCATTTAAGCTCATTTTAGTAAAGAAAAATGATATGTGAATAAACACATATCACTCCTCATACTGTTCAGTGCAGAAAACGGCCAAAACCGAACGTTACTTAGACCATGTACCCAATTATGTACAATAGATAGTCATAAACCACTTTGAACAGTTTTTGAAACATTATTTTTAAAACTTTGAAATTTGCCTTTGTTGAGACACGAGAATCCATGATCACATACAGTTGAATCACCATGTTTATTCATTTATTTTTCTCAAATCATTTGAACCATTGATCACTGAATGAAAAATTTAGCTATGCAAAACATATTCCTATATACGATATTTGGATGATCAGTAGATTGCTCAATTCTCATCCTGTTAAATTCAGGAAACAGTCATAACCGGACACAATCTTCACCATTTGTCCTATTTATCAATATAAAAATATGATTTTATAACTAAATTCATCATTGGTTTTTGTAAAATGCCATTTTATTTAGCAATTCAGCCCACTTGAGTATTCGTAAAAAAATTTAGCCCATTAAAATTGTTTTCCCCAAACTGAAAAGCATAACCTTTTCTTACGAAACCCATTTATTGGCCCATTATGTCATTTACGAACCTATCAGCTTTGGCCCAATAACCTTTATGAAACCATTTGTGACTGGCCTATTAAGATTTACGAAACCATTCAATAAACCCTTACAAAATCGAAACCTGAAACCATCACTTTCATAAAACATAATTATCAATGAAAATGATAATCTGAAAGATTTTTCCTGATACTCAGCTTATTATCATCATCTTATTCACAATTTAAGACAATTCTTATGTCTGAAAGCAAAAGTTCAAGTTTACGAAACCATCGTGGTTACGAAACCTCATGATTTTTAGTCCACAAATGATGTTATCAGTGATCAATTTATACCAATCCTGTTCTAAGATACTTAACTACGTTTTGCCTCAATCAATTTATCATTTCAAACACTTTAATTTTTACAAAACCCTAGATCTATACGAAACCTATGTTAACAATCAATTAAAGCAGTTAATCACAAAAGAAATCAAATAGATCACGTTTCTTACGTTTGACTATCACTGAGAACTGAAAGAACGATTTGGATGGTTGGTTTCTAAGTTACGAAAGCTCAAAATTTGCAAAGGATTTACGAAGCTATTAACTTATGCGTTACGGAAAGTAATAGGTTTACGTAAAAACATGTTTCCTTTTTAATACTTCCGAAAATAGACTTTGCATTTTTTGAACTTTTCAGTCCCCGTTTACTTTTCAAAACATTGTTAGCCCATACGAACCTATCTTTTTTTTTGTTTTTTGTATTTTGATATTTTTCCAGTCCCTTACTTCCTTTCGTAAACATAATAGCCCATAAGAAACTATCTTTTGCATTTTAGCACTTTCAGTCCTTCTACTTACTTTCATAGACTTTAACACCAAAAATAAATAAATTCATAACTCCCCTTTGGAGTTAGACCTATTTTCTCAACAAACCTTTTAAATTATTTTGCAGTTAAGTTCCCATTTTTACCCCCAATTTTTTTTCAGAACTCCCCCTCAAATAAATATTCATTTGAAATTTCTTTCCTTTTGATAAAAATTTGATCAAAAAGAAGTTATTTTTGCTTTTGAGAACACAGTTTTATTTTCTGATGATGAAGTGACTGAAAAATTTATAACTCCCCCTCAATAAGATATATATAATTAAAGAACTTATTGAGAGATAGTTAATTTTGCAGTTTTGAACACTCTTGAGAAGATTTTAAAAATCAAGAATTTCATAACTCTCTCTCAAATAAATGTCTATTAAAAAAACTTGTTCAAGAGTTTGTTAATTTTTGCTATTTTTCACACTTAAATTCTTTAAAATTGATGATTTTTGAAAAATGTTTTTAAAGAAATCCTCATTTTGTGAATGATTTTGATTACAAACCACATATTTTAACAGTGAAAGATCATTTTATGAATGATTTACTTCCCCTCAGTTCATGATACATTAATTTTGCATTTAAAGACCACATTTTAGGAAATACAATACAATAAAAGTAGATAAGACGGAAAAAGATAAGTGTTTTTTAGTATCTTTAAGTTAAAATTTTGTTTTTGAATGTTTTTGTTTTTTAATTTTTTATTTGTTTTTCATTTTTTAAAAAAGAAAGAAAATATTTTGGTTTTTTAATTTTTAATTTTTAATTTTGTTTTTGAATTTATTTACAAAAAGTTTTTGATGTATGATCTTTCATTCAAGAAGATAACTTTGACAGACGTTCCAACTCAGTTGGAGTCATACATCTCATACCAATCCTGTGAACTAGATACTCAAACCTTTCTCTTGGGTTCAGTTCCCGAGCCCTTCAGTCTTTCAGTAGATTTAAACATAAAATCCCCTAAGTGTTGCTCAAGCTGAAGTCTTTCAGTTTAAGTCGTTGAAGTTTCTTCAGCTTCAGCTCTTCAGGTCCATAGAAGATTACGAAGTATCTTCACTTTAGTTTGTGCAGCGGTACAAAAATTGAAGAAGGCCTTTGCAAAGAGCTTCAGGTTAGCTTGGTTGACAATTCCAAGTTGGATGATGTCTATCTCCTTAACAGAAGTTGAAATGAATTATTTCACTTCTAGAAGGTTTACAAGGAGGGAAAAAAATTGCTTTGTGTCAAAAGGAATAAACCAATCTCATTGGGAAAATGTGCTTCTAAAGTTTTGTATAGAAAGTATAACAACTGTTCCTTAAAGGAAAGTACCTGGTACTTTAAGCACTCTACATTAAATAGGTTATCTTAACCACCCATTGGAATGCATGACACGCGAACTAGATTAAACTTGTAAACCCTAATCGATTTGCCTATAAAAGGAAAGGTATTCCCAGAGTAAATGTTATCTCTTCCAATTAATGTGAAACACATTGAAGAGTTTATTTATCTCTCAAACAAACTGAATAGAAACGCTGAATGCTAAATCTTTAATTAAAGTCGAATAGTTTTGTTTTCATATTTCTCAATAACTTTGGTTAGAGAATAAGTTTAAAGAGATAACACCGCCAATTGTCTCATCAAACCACATTGCTTTCGCAAGTCAATGTGTGTCATAGAATTCTTTAATTGGATTTCTAATAATAACCAATAACTTTTGAAAAGTACTTTTGTGAAATTGTTAAACTTGTTCTTTTTATTCTTATTAAAATACTGTTTAAAACTCATTTCGTTTCATGAAAGTGTATCTGATTAGTTTTAATTTGATAAACTTATATTAGATTCCAAGGGACCAACAAGTGGTATCAGAGCCTTCTGGTTTATAAATTCCCTTTAAAAGGATATATAAAAAGGCTCAAAGATTTTTAAAATCAAGATCAATCTTAAATGACAGCAGTAGAAGTATCATGGACTCTTGAATATAGGGGTGGACAGCTAAATGCTGCTCGTGTACTAGAGGTGGAAAATTTTACCAATTGAAAAAAGAGGTTCATGTGCCATATCATTGGTATTGAACCTCAATTTGAAAACATTATCAAAAATGGGTCCTTTTATCCCCATGGTAGTTGGTCAAAGAAAGCCAGAAGGATAATGGACTAGAGATAAGAGAAAGGCTGCTAACTTAGATCAATGACTCAAAAGTCTCATCATGTCCGTCCTTCTAAATGACCAAATGAATTCTGTCATAAACTGCCTAACAGCTAAATCAACCTGGGATGACCTGATACTATATCACGAGGGCCCCTCTGATGTGAAAGAAAGTAGGGTCATGGACCTGAAGTTGTGCTACAACACCTTCAAATTCAAAGAAAGTGAATCTCTAACACAAACTTTCCCCCCCCCCCCCCACCCCATATATAAAGCCTTAATGAATGGAGTTAGTAAATGATGGCATAAACGCTGAGAAGCTTGAGAATAAATACCATTTATAAATGGGTTACCAAAGAAGTAGCTAGCTTTCTGCCAAAGTCTTAGAAACACAGATCATGTGAAAGAATCTGAGCTTGCTTCTCTATTTGGTAAACTCAAATATGAAGAAAATCTCATAGACAATATTTATATGATTGACAAAGAAAAAAACTCTTGTCTCTGCAACTTCACTGTCAATTGCCTTCCTATCTACCTCTATTGTCTAGGATTTTCAAGATAGTCCTGATGATGAAGAAATTTCACCAGCAGTCTTAAACACTTAGAATAATTTTCATTGAAATTCTCCAGCGGCACTAACTTTGACTGCGCAGCATTAACATCAATAAGAGCAGCAGTAATACTGGCAGCATTAAGAAGGCTTTTAATCCTAACATAATCATTTTCATTCCTATAAAAAAATAATTTTATCAAAACCGAATTCAAAAAAGCCTTCACGTGTTAGGAATACGAAAAGTATCAATCACTTTCAATATAGTTATTCATAGCTCGTAGTAAGTAGAATGGTTAAGATAGAGAGCTAACCGGGCTAAATGCCCATGGCCGGACTTTACATTGTATTTATACCCTCTTCACACATGGAGAGGGTGTTGGTTGTTCATTTTCTCACATAGTTAATCTAATATTCTTTCTTTGTTTCTCTCTCTAAGTGTTCATCCAACCACCTCTTTCTCTCTCTAAAAACCCTAAATGAATCCCATACTATATGTTTTAAGATATTCCACAATTGGTATTAAGAGCCAGGGGGTGTTTGTGAAGGTTTTGTGTGCGTTCTTTCTACTCTTTTTAGGCGTGATCTTGGTTCGAACCTATCAAAAGGTTTTCATCTTTTGAGGGTTTAAAAACCATAAAGCTTTAAACTTTATTCTTTATTTATCTTAGTTTAGGCTAAAAGTACAAGAAAATCTTTAAAAACTATCAAAAACTTCATCTTTTTGAGTCTTTTTGGTTAGAAAAAGAGTTTTGTACCAAGATTCTTGATTTTAAAATTTTCGTGTCAAAAATGTTATAGTTTGTGTTTTTAAGGTTCTAATAGTCTTAGATAGGTAAGAAGTACAAAAAAAATCGAGTAAAAACCTCAAAAAGTTAGTCTTTTTAAGATTTTTGGTTTTTGAGTTTCGAAGTGTATTAGGCGAATTATACGTGAAGGCGAGTTATACGTGTTTTTTTACTCGGGCGAATTATACGTAATTGGTCAGGCGAAGTATACGTATTTGTTCAGGCGATTTATACGTAATTTCATAAGGCGATTTATACGTGAATTACCTAAGGCGATTTATATGTTCTTTTCTTTAGGCGAATTATACGTTTTATCTATAGGCAAATTATACATAGTTTGCCATAGGAGATTTATACGTGACTTACCTAAGGCGATTTATACGTTCTTCTATTCATGCGATTTATACATAATTCATATCAGGCGATTTATGCATCATCTGTTTAGGCGATTTATACATCATTTGCTTGGGTGATTTATACGCTTTACTTGGTCGAACTATACACTTTCATTAGGTGAATTATACGGTTGTTCTTTGATTTGTAAAATCCCGTGAAAACTTGATTTCTCGATTTTATCAAGAATTGTAAAATCCCGTGTATTCCAAAGACTCAATTACATCAATCAAACCTCACTTTAACACAACAACCTCCAATCATTGTACGATCATCTGTTATCTTATCACATTACAATGGATTTAATTATTCCACTTGGACAAAAGAATACTCTTGCTGAGTACATGATACTCTTCGGTGCTGACAATCGTCCACCAATGTTAGACAAGGACCTGTATGATTCTTGGAAAAGTAGAATGGAATTATACATGTAAAACAGAGAGCACAGAATAATGATACTTGAATCAATTGAACACGGTCCACTCATTTGGCCTACTATTGAAGAGAATGAGGTGACCAGAACAAAGAAATATGCTAAATTATTTGCTGCTGAGAAAATTCAAGCTGATTGTTATATGAAGGCAACCAATATCATTCTTCAAGGTCTACCCAGCTGATATCTATTCACTTGTTAATCATCACAGAGTTGCTAAGGATTTATGAGAGAGAGTTCAATTACTAATGCAAGGTACCTCTTTGACTAAGCAGGAAAGAGAGTGTAAACTGTATGATGCATTTGATAAGTTTACTCACATCAAGGGAGAATCACTCCATAAGTATTACTTGAGATTCACTCAGCTGATTAATGACATGAACATTTACAACATGAAAATGGAGCAATTTTAAGTTAATACCAAGTTCTTAAATAGTCTTCCACCGAAATGAAGGAAGTTTGTGACTGATGTCAAGCTCGTAAAGGATTTACATACTACCAACTTTGATCAGCTTCATGCATATCCTGAACAACATGAACTCCATGCAAATGAAGTCCGTCTTCTACGTGAACGTAATCAAGATTCACTTGCATTTGTTGTAAATCAGCAGATGACACCACCTCACTTCAACACTTATCAGTCTTTATACAACAATCCTCAGCTTCAACAATAGTTTCCACCATCTCAGTATGGATTAATTCATCCCAATCAACATTACTCATCTACTTATCCATCACAACCTTAATTCAATCAGTCATCCGTTCCACCATCATATCCATATCAGTCTCAAATGAATCATTAAACCTCATCTGTTCTACAAATTGCTTATCAATCACCTCAAGTTTCTTTTCTAACGGTTGTAGCTTCCTTAAGGTTCCCCTCAACCAATAATCAACTTAGAACTTCATTAAATCTAAGAAACCAAGTCACTATTCAAGATGGTAGGGTCACAGTGCAACAAGTTCAGGGGAGACAAGGTCAAAGTCATTCTAGTACTGGGTATAAGAGTAATGCTACTAGTTCTGGGGGAACCAATGCAAGCGGACAGGGAAGGGTTGTTAAATGCTACAACTGTCAAGGTGGAGGACATATGGCTAGGCAATACACTCAGCCTAAGCGACCAAGGAATGCAGCATGGTATAAGGATAAAGTAATGTTAGCTGAAGCTTAGGACGCTGGACAAATTTTGGATGAAGAGCAACTCGTATTTCTTG
>BQNB010188603.1:0-11936 GCA_026074375.1 Tanacetum coccineum | reverse complement strand
ATCAATGACCAAATTCTTGGATGGTCAAAGAGCTTCAAATATGTTTTCAAGAAAAATGTTAATGATATGATTCTAAAGATGAATCAAAACGAAAAGAATTTCCAAACTATATTTAAAAACATGGAAAGAAAAACAGATTAGTGCTCTAAATCTCAAAACGTATCTTTAGAGCAAACAGGTAAGACTAACCCACCTCCTCCTCAAGCTCACACCAAGCAAGTGAATGCCGTATTCACCGGGAGTGGAAAGTCTGATGATTCTCCGAAAATTCAAAAAGATCCACCACCTCCTCTCATCGTTAACAATAAAATTGATAAAGATCGACCTATTAAGACATCAAAAAAGGGTTATCACGTAGTAAAAACAAATGAATATCCATTCCGTGAGTACATACCAAAAATACCATACCCTCAAGCTTTTAAAGTAGATCATTCCCACTTGAACCATATCGTGAAGGAATCATAAATCAAGTTAAGAATAACAATAATAATATAGTAGTAATAGTAAATAATAATAATAAACCTATAAAAACTAAAATATATCAAACGAAAAGCTTTGCAGTTTTTAAGTATGTCGTGCACAGGGCCCGTGTGTTTCATACCTGACTACTGTATCCAAAAAGAAGTTTAATGAACTTTGTGGGTGTGTTCGCTGGAAACCCTCACGAGACTATAATTCATCCACTCGGGACACTAAGGGGTTTAAAGGCTTGTTGCATACTTGCATACATTAAATGCAATTGTGCTGCCTACGAAAATGCGCTTTTTTATTTTACCGTTTTTGTAGTTTTGTTTATTTTGCAGATTAAATAAATAGGTGAAGGTTGGATGGTGGTGATAACTATTCGCTTGGGGAATGATATATGTGATGGCGTTCCGTTTTGTGGCGTATCATTCAGAATTCAACCAAGTGCTTATGAGCCCCGAAAAGTCTCATTTCTCTTATATTTATTTTTCCCGCTTGTCCTACTTTTAAGTTATTTTCTGATTACGCATAATGCTCAACTTAAGCGTGGGAGGGAAAATAAATTGAAAAATAAGACTCATTATTAATTTTAACTTTTGCCCTCAGTAATCTAAAAATCTAATTTATTTTTAAATCTTTTGTCATTTAGGTTAATATATTATAATAAAACATAGTAAAAAGAATAATAAAAAATTAATAAAGTTTTTTAAAATTATAGATGTGTCCCGATTAATAGAGCAGATCTGACTCGAGATCGATGACATTACTTACGCATTTATACCAATCACCCAAAAAATGTAAGGTTTAGATCTTAAAAAATTCAAGTATCCATCTTTGATACCTAACATAATTTTTGCATTTAGCTTTCTCGAGTTAATGTTTGAATGCAATTGCAAGTGTATCATTGATATTAGTTTTATACACTATAAAATATATAATATAATACCACAAGAGCAATTAAGAAAATTCCCTAAGGAAAATTCACTCTTAAAAGATATATATATATATATATATATAATATATAGTACGTATATTTAACCGGGAAGTATGATCACCCGGGTCGTTTCCCCAACGACTTGTGAAATTGAAACCACGTTTTAGCTCGGATTATGATTTGAATGAGAGAAAGGATATTTTTGATTATCTATAACTACTAAATAAAAGCAACAATTAAAATAAATAATTAAAAGCAATTAAACACTTAAACTAATTAACGGGAGCAAATGAAATGCGACAATTAAGCAAATAAACTAAAATTAACCCCTAAAAATGTAAACTTAATTTCTAAACCTAAAATAGGACAAAAGAAAATTTTAAGAAAAAGAAAAACATTTTTTTGATTATTTTTGAATTTATTATGAATTAAAAACTATTTTAATCTAATTAAATCCTAAAAAATAGCAAATTAAGTCCTAAAAATTTAGAAAAATGATTTTTAAACTTAGAAAAGTCTAAAATAACATAAAAACTCAGAAAACTATTTTTAACTATTTTTAAAATTAAAATCCTATTTTTAAACTTAAAATTAAAGGCTCAAAAATGAAAATTAAAATCTAAAAGGTGTAAAAATGATTTTACTGGATGTAAACCTAAAAGTAATTTTTATAAAACTAAAAACTATTTTTTTGTAATTTTCTGAAACTTTTTTCTATTTTTTATGAATTTTCTAAAATTAAAACTTTCGAAAAATGATAAAAATTAATCTACTTAATGAAAAATTACCAAAAAATCAGGAAAAGTCTAACTAGTAACAAAGAAGATAAGAAAAATAGAACCAAGATCCCAGCTTATCTAATAAGCAAACAGGCTACGGCTTATAAAAAATAGAAAAAGGAAAACGTGTATAAAGATTAAAAAGAAAGGGATGTTAACGGATGAGCTATTGTAGCATGATGGTTAACACGTTGGGTATGTAAGAGTGAGGTCGTGGGTTCTAGCCTGGCAACACACCCCTTTTTGCTATTTTTTTATTTTTCTTATTTTTGAAAAACAAAAGTTGGAACTGTAAGGACACAATTTTTAAGCAACTTGACAACTTCACTTTTTGGTCTGAAAAAATGTCGAAAAAAGCTCGGAAACACTTTATTATAACTGGCATCAGTAAGTTGGATTTTGAACTAATGTTTGCTTGGTCACACTAAAACAGTTGCATAAGCTTCAATTTAAGCTCAATTCAAAAAGTAAAAGCTGTTCCTAAAAGCTTAAGTTGTCTAGAAGCTGATTCTAACAAATTCACTTAACAACTAATTCTTTAAGCTAGCTGAAATTGAAGAAGAAATAAGCAAACTCATGCACTAGTTCAAAAGGCTTAAAAATCTTATAAGCTAAAAAGTTAAATAAGCTATAAGATAACACTAAGCCTTTTGACATACTAAGTTTACCTACATATAAACAATGAAAACAAATCAAAAAATCAGTACTTATAACTAAAAATTCCTAATTAAGAAGCTAAGAATCTAGGCACAACTGTTTTTGGTCCTTTTTGAGGATTTTAATGAATTTTAAAAAAGCTAAATACCGCTAAGTATAAGCTAGAAAATTTGAAAACTAAACTCATCTAATTAAGCTACATAAAAACTACAAGCACTTGAAATTAATTAGGCTAATACTAACTTAGGCTACTAAAATCAAGTTCAAAGGGAAATTAGTAGGAACAGCCTAATGTTCCTGCTGTGCACTTGACGTAAAGGAGCACACAAAAATGTATGTAACTTGTGGTGACCACAGTACTAACACACACACGTAAGAGTGTAGAACTTAAACAAGCAATATCTAAGCCTTGGAAGGCTTAGATCAAATTCTCACAAGCAACAAGAAATGGTAAAAGTACCCTGGTGCTGACACACTAAAAATAAGATCAAACTTTTTTAATTTTAAAAACTAACTTGTGAAAACTCTTTTCCTAATGATTTTAAATGAAATCAAAGCTATCTTAAATGATTTGCACAAAAACCTTTGACTTTTTGAGGTCAAAATAACTAATGCCAAACACCCCTTAATATAAGACAGATTTTGATTAAGCTATTAAATTTAAGATCTAATGAACTAAACTTAAGTACCAGATGCTAATTAGCTACTAACTAACCCAATTAACATAAATCATCATCCATTTAAGCTAATTCTAGAATCTAAGCTTATGCTAACTAATTTTTTAGTTTTTATAGATTTTAAGACAAATTAAGCTATAACAAGATCTATATTATAAAAAACTAACACAGATATCGCAAACACACTTAATAAGCTAAAATAAAGGTAAATAAGCACTAATAAGCAAACATATTAAGCAATTAAGCAGTTTACACTAATAAGCACTTATTTAACTTGGACTTAAAGGACAAAAATAAGTTAAATGAAAACTAACCTTCAGCTTTCAGCTAAACAGAAGCTATGGCTCAATTGAGCTTAATCAACAGCTCTGGCTTATTAGAAATAAGCCAGTATAAGTCCTTGAGAGCCCTTCCCTTTCTGGCTCTCCTTCCATAAGTTTCCAAGTCCAAAAAAAACAAAAGTAAATAGGATTACCTGATTTTAGTTATTCAATTTATGATAAAACCAAGATAAGAGCTTATAAGAGCTTATGATCGTTTATCTTAACAATTAAGGAAAAATGAGGACAAGATAAAAAGCTTATGACAATTATGAAACTGAATTTTATTAACTAAAAAGCTGATTACATTACTTTAAAAAGAAGATTACAAAACATTGGATTAAAATTAATCTAAAAGTAAGCTAAAAGCTACTAAGTGAAAATAATATTTTGCCCACCCATCCCACCCTTCATATGGATTTCGACTTCATTCCTTCTCATAATGATCTCGGATCCGATCTTCATGTTTCTTCTCCTTCCGGAGATAGAAACAAGATTTACGATCCGGATATATGCATTGAAGTCGAATCCATAAAATTTCTTGCTACTTTTTCCCCCGCGATTGATACTTTACTTCCATTTTCATTCGAAAATAAAGACAAAGTTTTCAATCACGGTGTTCTTGCTTTAAAGGAGAAATCTCCTCCTTCTTCATCACATCGGGGCTTTAAAGCTTCTAAGATTTTTCATCATAAAAGCCCGATGTTGATCTATGCAGAGGACATTCCTATCTTGGATGTCCCATTTCTCCATTTCTATCTTCCTTGACCTGCTCAAGTATGGGGAATCGAATCAGGCTTAAGACTCGGTTAACAAAAATAAGCGCTTCGTGGGTGGCAACCCATGCTTATCCTTATCGTTTTATTAATGAATAAGTGTGTTGTGTGGAGGCTCGCCTCTACCTTTCTCGTGTTTTGTGGTTTTTTGTTGTATGTCCAGGATTGCCCTAGATTATGAAGCCTCGCGTGCTCGTGGTTTTGTCCTTCGTTCACTCGAGCTTCAATCCTTTGCATAATTATGGGAATCCAATATCCTAATCTTATCGACTAACGTTTATCTTTGAGCATACTTAATAAACGGCTTTAGATTTACGTAGAGACCCTTCTTAAAACATTGAGGACAATGTTTAGTTCTAGTATGGGGGGATCTATCGATTTGATTGTGCCTGCAGCCGTTGTTTTCACGTAATCCCGTTTTTACCACCAAAATACCAAAAAAATGAAAAAATTTAAAAATTTTCAAAAATAAAATAAGTGTTTTGTCACAATTTTGACTTTCCTGCTGGGTAGAATAAGAATAAATTTTGACTCGATCGAGCGTGTTGAGCTCTAGCTTGTTCCTTAACTTTTAGACTAAGCATTCGCGGATCTTTTTATTAAAGATTTTAAATTTGCGAAGAACGAGAAATGATAGAGTTAATTATGAGTTAGATGCTAAACAAGGATTAGTTGGAAATCTTAAGAGCTCATAAGTGTAGTTTGTGGCTTTTCTCTCCCATAAGCTTCTAACCGGACTAATAATACGTGCTCTCTTCGAAAATTAAACTTAAATCAACAATTTTTAAAGTATAGTCGATATCAATAATTTTAGTTCAAATTTATACTTAAATTTTTTAAAAAGAAATTTTCTCTATATCGTGGTATTATATGTTAAAAAAATAAAAAATTAGGTAATAATGAGAATAATAATCCGAGACTGATAAAAGTTTGCTGCATCTTGCCGGCTCACAACCGATGTTGCAGCCTTCTAAAAGGTCGAGGATTTCATTAGTTTAAAGGATGTGTAATTATATTAAGTGTAGTAAATGTGATTTAATAAATATAGGGAAAATCTCTTTTTCTTAAATTTAAATATGCTTTTGAACTAAGACTATTCCGTTTTTAAGTTGTGATTTTATGTATATACGGGAAACCTAAGAGTTTTTAAAACCGAAGGTCCGTGAGTCCCGATACTAGTCTATGTGGGGTATCAAATGCCTGGTCACTTAGCCGCAAGGTTGGTATGTGTCGAGACGAAAGTCACTACATGGGATGATCTCGCCTTCAAATTCATTACATTTTGGGTGGAACGTGAAGCATAGAAATTTTGCAAAACGATTGATCCATGGTTGAAATTTGAAATAAGCACATTCACCTAAGATATAATAATTGTCGGGGGCGAAAAGTTCACAAGGTACAAGTATGAGTAGTGTTAGCATCTTAGCTTATATTTAACGGTGATTTTGTTTTTGTGCTTGGTTTGGAACAAGTGAAAAGTAGGGGACGATGAATTTATCCTTTTTGGGGTATGATCCCTAAAAGTTATAAAATAACGAAAGTCAAACATGTTAGTTAGTTGCTTGAAATGAAAAGTAAAAAAATGAGAAAAAGGAAAAATACAAAAATATGTGTGGGAATAAGTGTAAATATTTAAAAATGGTCAAAACGGGGATTTTCAAAGCTATTGATTCTTTAATTCCCCTCGATGAACACTTAGCTACTTTTCGAGGTAATTAGTCGAGGGGGGTTGAGATTCTTAGGGAATAAGTGTAAATATTTAAAAATGGTCAAAACGGGGCTTTTCAAAACTCTTGATTCTAAAAAGTCAAAGTCAAAGTCAACCCAAAAAGTCAACAAGTCAAAGCCAAAGACGAAACCGAAGAAATCTTAATGGACCAACCCGCACCCAAATTAATAGCCCGGGTCAGCCCATTAAGCTTATTGTATAAGTCTTATATGATAAAAAAGCCTAAAGTCCAATTATAACCAATCCGGCCCAAGTATAAGCCCAAAACCATTTAACTAGGCCCAAACAAACCTAACTTCGTTAGCCCATAACACTACTAAACTGTTTACATCGTTAGTCCTTAAGGACTAACATTGTTAACCCTTAAGGACTAACACATCCACCCCCTACACCTCCAACACCTTTACACCCCACGTCCCTCACTTCCTGTCTCGTTACCCTGCTATAACAAAAAAACCCAAAAACCTAATCCCGCCAAAACCACTGTTCACCTATCCCTCTCACCCTCACCTGTCACTCTCATCCTCTTCCCCAAACAAACCCCACAACAAAACCCCACATCCCATAAGCTTCCAAACCACCTTGGCAAATTGGATGATGAACAAGGACCATGAATAAAGGGCTAGGATTTCATGGCTTGGGACAAGAAAAATGAAGGGCTTAGATGATGGTTTTGACCTCCTCACACAAGAAACACAACTAGCACACATAGTTGCTTGTATTCGGCTATTTATAGGCTTATTTTTCGTTTGTAAAAGTATCTAGTGTAATATAGATTAAGAGTAATATACTTAAATTTTCCAGTTTATTTTATGCTTTTTATAATGAAATTTATCTTTATGTACTAATCTTTTTTATTAATGCAAGCAATTTTCAGTTTAAATCTATTGTCCTTTTAAATTCAGCAATTACTTATGCAATTTTCCAAAGTTTCTCATTAAGCTAAAATGTTTTTCCCAAGCTCAATTTAAGCTCAAATAAGCTCCTAAAAGCTTATCTAAGTTTGTTTGTTAACTTTCAAGTCATATGGTTAAGAATCGTGGTTTTGAGCTAATAGAGGATAAGCCAAAGTTGGATGGGCCTATTGGGATTATTACCAGCTTATCTATGATAAGCTGGAGCTAGTGGATAAGCTCCTTTGAGCATTTAAGCCCTTGTCTAGAGCAAAGGGCAATGGTATGCTTTCTTTTTCTTAATTTCTTATTTTAAGTTCATTTGACTGCTTTGCTAATTTCCTGCTTATTACTGCTTAACCTTTGCTTATTACCGCTTTATATGTGCTTAATCTATCTTCATTTACCTTATTACATTTAGATTAAGGCTTTTTATAATCTGTTTCTAGCTTAGAAGCTCTTTTCAGAAAATAAGGGGGTGTTTGGGTTAAGAATGTAAAATGGGTCAAAATGGGTATAAACCTGTTTTTGGCCATTAAGTCAGTTTCAATTAGCTTTAACTAGGTCTATAAGATAGACTTAAGTAGCTTATTTTTTTTAAGTTTTTAAGTCTATTTTGTCATATGCTCTAGTTTACAGTTTTAAAGTTTGCTCAAAAAGCTCAATTGTCCATTTACTCAAAAGCTTGCTTAAGTTGAAGTTTTAAGTGTTCAAATGATTCTCTAATCTGCTGTGAACTCTTTGGTTTTGGCAAAGTCTTTTAAACTTCATAGATAGAAACAGATTAGTATAGTTAAGAGTATGTTTAGTTCTTATTAAAATAAGCTCATTTAGGTGTAAGGTAGATCTGTTTTGAGTTTTAGTCTTTGCCAAAAGTCTTTTTGTTAAGCTGCAATTTAGTCATTCAAGGTTAAAAAAAACCAACAAAAAAAGTAGTATAAACTGTCACTTTTCCAGTCCTACTTTCTAGCTTATTAACTTGTCAATTTTTCTCATTTCCAACTTATTTGAGTCTTTTGGGTATTGGTGTCTTACTGTTTTTAGTTTTCAACTTTTTCCTATTGCTTATTTGCCTTGTAGCCTAGCTTAAAGTTAGGTAAAATCCTTTAAAATCTATTTTAGAAGTCACTATCTTAATGTCTTTTAACTGATTTCTTGCTTATTTTGTCTGTTTTTTTTGTCATTAAGTGCTTATTAGGTATAAATCTAAATATGTCTCCAGCTTATTGGTCTTTTCCTTAGCTTATTAGTCATATAAAGTTTTTTTTAGGAAACAGTAGTAGCTTATTAAGTGTTCTTAAATTTTCAAAATTGTCATTTTCAAGTAGTTTTTTTTAGCTTATGTCTTTCCCATTTTGCTTAATTATTGTTTACTTTAGTTCTTAGCTTATAGGACATGAGCTGTTGTCAGTCTTTAGTTTATCTCAAGTGCTTATGTATCCCTATTTCTTAGTTTAAAAAGTGTGTCAATAACCTTTCTATTTGCCCTTTTAGTCTTAAATTGAGTCAATATGTTTCTATGCTTTTAAGAGCTTATTAACTGTTATAATTTGCTTATTGTTAGTTTTTATAGCTTATTAAGTTGAGATTAGTTTCTGTTTTAGCTTACTTTGCTTTCCCATATAGACTTAAAATAGCAAAATTGTTAAGCCTAATGTCACATAAGCTTAAAAGATAATCTGTCATTTCCAAATACTTTTTCCTAGTTTAAAAATAAGTCCTGTCAAAAGTCTCTTTATTAATGTTGTTTATTTTTGCGTATTTTAGCTTTTCCAAAAAGAAAATATAAAAAAAATATTTTATAAAAAAGGGTGGCCACAGGTTTCGAGCCTATGACCTCCCCTTTTACACTACAACATATTTAACACCACCACACACTACCACTCGCTCTTGGGACTTTTTCAATTACACTTTGAATTATTAAATATTTATAGTCATTTAGTCCCTTTAAGCTTTCAGCCAATTTCTGCTTATTTTTAGCTTATTCAAATAAGCTGTTGGGCCACTTTTATTTTTTTTAGGATTAACATAGTTCAAGGTACTTTCTGTGATTTTTTTAGATTTTTATAATTTAGTTTAATTTTATTAATGCATTTTTGTATTAAACCAGTTTTTAATTCATAATAAATAAAATAAAAGTCAAAAAAATATAATTCTTTTTTTTAAAATTTTCTTTTGTCATTTAGGACTGTTAAAAAATAAATTTGCATTCGTTGGGTTAATATTTTAGAATTTGTTTTTTTAAATAACGGGTTTTGATCCCGTTCTCGTTTTTTCGCGTTTTAGCTTTAATTGCTTTTGTTTACTTGTTTTTTGCATTTTATTTATAGAAATAGAAACTCAATCCAATTTGTGATTATTCAAGCATAAATTCGCGAACTTAAGCTCGATTTTCAAATTCACGCCTCGTCGGGACACGACCCGGGAAGGTTTTTTTAGGGTTTTTGATTTGGATAAAAGTGAAATACTCTTCTTAAAAAGCCTCACGGAATACTTACTCTCTACTATCATTGATAATTTTGAGATTACCCTTATTTTTATATATTTATTTATACTTATAATTGTATAATTTTGAGATAACTAGAATTTTCTATATTTGTATCATTCTATATTTTATTATATATTATTAGCTTATAATAACTATGTAAAAAGGTGTATTTTAAGACGAGTCACTATTCCATCCCTTGGCTGATTTTCGACGCCTACACAGACACGCAAAACACATTAATTTTTAAGTTTTTTGACATCAAGAACATGAAGGTGTCTTAGTCATCCGGGTTGATACGATAAGGTGGGTGCATAAAAACAACGTTTGGTAGTCATTAGTTGGCGGGTTCGTTGTATAATACGCGCTTGCTCAAAAACCCTCTTTTTAAGTTTATCTAAACCTTAAATAAGTTGTACTTTTATGCTTATTAAGGTGTCTTAATGTTAGTTGTACAAGTTGATCGTCGTAAAAATTAAAACTCAAAAACGAAACTTGTGATTTAAAGGGTGTTTATTTGCGTCGAATACAAAAAGAAAATAACAAGGAATGGTCATTTTAATATCATGGTTGTTGTGTGGTATCAAATGAAGTTTGCGTCAATAAGTGGCTTAGGTTGGGCTTATTATCGAACCGTGGCTTAAAATTAAGCTAGTTAGGGTTTTTTTTATGGTTTGGGCTTGTTGGGTTGGTTTCGGCTAGCCAACAGAAGTAGTGAGGTATTGGGCTCTAGACACATAACCCTTGTGCGGTGGCTTATGGTTAGGCGCTTATTGGTTTTGGCTTATTTGGTTTAGGTCCTATTAAGTTTCGGATTTATAATAGTTTCGGCTTATTTTATTATGCTTATTTGGTTCGGCCTATTTTGGCCTGGCTTATTGGGTTTCGGCTTATAATTGATTTTGATTTATATTGTTTCGGCTTGTTATTAGCTTATCTTATAATGGTTTTTAAACTTATATTTTGGACTTATATTTTAGCTTCGGGCTTAAAATAAAAAAACGGATTATGAAAACTTAGAAAATACGTTTTGGGCTTCTATTGGGCCTTAAGGCCCAATAAGCGAAAACTAGTGGTTTTATACGTTTAAATTGAATATATTTTTTTAAAAGTGAAGCATGTTCATGTTAGTGTTGAAAGTCATTGGAGGAAAATACGTTTTGTTAAGGTATTTTGAGATATAGAATTTGGCGTTTGGTCGGAAGTTGGTGAGAATTGGGAAAATTGTTTGGAATTGAGAATTGGGAAAAGTGTTTGGAATTGAGATTTGAAATCTTGGGAAATGTTGTATAAACGAACGAGTCGATGGTCGAAATTTGTTACATTCCCTACACTTAGAAATTATTGAGGAAAACTTTATTTTTGGTCGACTTCCGGTTAAAGGACGAAATGTGACTTTTAATAAACCCTAGGTGTCGAGATTTAACGATCAAGCGTGGATATGATATGGGTAATAAAAATTTCTAGTTATCTATTCTATAAGTGAAATTTCTATACATTTTAAATTTATTTATTAATCCTAAAGTAATTTCTTAAAGCATCCCGTCCAACGGACGGGCCTTGTGGCTAGTATATATATATGTACTTTGACGTTGCGAAGATATTTATTCTTTTATTTCCGGTCCTTGAGTTTTGCTCGTCCCTTGTTAGGCTTCCTTGAGTCGTTTGGGCAGTTGTCTCGTTTAGTCGTTGAGTCTTTTGTGAGTATTACGTGTTGGTGTCGCACTTAGCCCAAGTGCACCGAGTTGTTTTATTTAGTTACCACACAACCAGGATACCAAAATGTTTTTTTAATAGGAAAGAGGTTTTGTAATGAGAATGAGGTCTTGAAATAAGAACAAGTATTTTGGTAATAAGGATAAGGTTTGTAATGGAAGTAAAGGTTTAAAACGAGGATAAGAAATTGATGTGAGTAAAGACGAATGCTTGTACAATAAGGCAATTTGTACAATAAATATTAATAAGGTGAAATTAATGATTAGGTCATGGCCGGGTACTGTTGTGCATTGTAGAGATATTTGGTTCGTTGTGTAGAGATATTTGGTTCGTTATGTAGAGATTTTTGGTTCGTTGTGTAGAGATTTTTGGTTCGTTGTATAGAGATTATTTGTGCATTGAGTGGAGATTATCTGTGCGGTTATCATCATCATCTGTTGAGGTGAGTTCTCGTAGCCCCATTTTTTTACTGTTTTTCCATTGGGGGAAAATGATACTCAAATTG